>CAJQZJ010032348.1:3368810-3394841 GCA_907164525.1 Lophiomys imhausi | reverse complement strand
ATTTTGTGTGTATGGTGGTTTGCCTGCATGTATGTCTGCATACCATGCATTCTGTCCTCCTCACCATTTCTGTACAAATGTACCAGAAATTCACAGGGATTTGAAAGAAGTATCAGAGTCAGAATAAGCCAAAGATGGGGCAGGGTGCAGAGGCTTGAAGTAGGAGGTGAGTGAACCCTGTGGCTCCTAGAAGACATAGAAAGTAGAGGGGAGGACATGGATACTATGGACAGAGCAGTGTATGTGAAGACCTTCATGGGGTATGTCAAAGAATAGGGCACTCAGTCTCTTGTCAACTAGAAGATGTTTCTGCAGCTGGAACTATATTGCCAAACCACTTTCAGTGGGATGTGTTGAGGTTAAATGGATTTTTTCCTCCTTCTCTCCCTCCCTTCTTCTAGGGATTGACCATAAAGCTTTTGTCTGTGCTAGGCAAGTGCTCTATCACTTAACTGTATTTCCAAAGCTGTTTTTACTTTGAACTTCTGCCTCAGCCTCCTAAGTAGCTGGGACTATAGGCCTTAGCCATCAAGCTAGACTCTGGGACGGATTCCTTTTGGAGTTAATCTGGAATGTCCCATCTGCCCATCTACATCTTCCCTATGAGTAAAGAGACAAGGAACAGCTTGACTGCCCCTGCAGGACTGGGACCAATGACCTTCTTATGATCAACGTCTTTATGGTCATGAAATGACATTCTAGACTAACACTTTTTAAAAAAAATCATTGTAGTGTCCAATTTAAAGGGAAGACACATGTAGTAAGACCCATAATATTTCAGTATGTAGTGCCTAGGTGTAACTGCACCATCAAAGCATAACTTCCCAGAATGCTCTTAGGTCAGTGATCAGGACCACTCCCATTGACAGTTGTAGGGTGGGGACACACTGTTTACTGCTGGGCTGTCTTACTCTTTATGCTTCTATTTTAGACAAGTGCTATCGAGTTCATTTTCATTTGCCATATCGATGGCAGTTCTTGGATGGAGGGAAATGGAAGGATTTGGAAAACATGGAGCTTATTGAAGAGGCATATAGCAATCCCAGTAAAGACAGGTAGGAAAATGGAAATGTATCCCTTGTCCTGGATTTGTGCCCAGCCTTTTGTGTGCAGCGTAAGGGATTTAGTTTTTTAAAGTATGTACATACACACACATGATACCCACACATATAAACACACCCCATCATACAAACATGATCTGGAAGTGGAAGTCTGTGTTTATACTGGCAGTTGGTTGTCTGTATTCCATTCAGGGAAGAGCTGTGAGAAAAGAAGGTGGTACCAAGACCAAGTAACCTTAGTTACTTACTGCTGGATTGATCTCACACACACACACACACACACACACACACACACACACACACACACAGTTATTCATTACTGCAGACAATCAAGAGATGATAATTTGTAAGTTACACAGCCAAACTGTTTAGCCTGAATGTATTTATTCTTGAAATTATTCCTAGTATTTTCACTCAATAAATAAGGAAGTCCCAGGTAGTCTTCTTTTAAATACTTAGCCATTATTTGGGTTAAAATGTGCTGCAATATGTTGCTAAAAAGATAATTTTAAATATTTTATTTTGGGCATGGGCTGGAGAGGTAACATAGTAGGTAGAGAACCAATTGCTCTACCACAAGACCTGTGTTTGGGTCCAGACACCCAAACACTTGGTAGCTAATGGTTTGTAATTCCTTCTCGTTGTAGAGGATCTTATGCCCTCTTCTGACCTCTTCAGGCACTGCACTCATGTAGTAAATACATGCAAACAAAATACACATACACACAAAATAACAATAAAAAGTAAAGTTTGGGATTCATTTTACTTTTGCTTCTATCTATGTGTGTGACTATGCATATGTATGTGTATGTGAGTGAAGGTGCCTGCAGAGGCCACAAAATGGTATTAGATTCCCTGGAGCTACTTACAGGTAGTTGTGAACCCCCACTGTGGGTGCTGGGAACCAAAACCAGGTCCTCTATAAAAGCAGCAAGTGTTCTTAACTACTGATCTTCCTAAAAAGAGAATTGGAATATCTAAAATGATTTTTGAACTTAGAGTGCATATATGCTAATTGCTATTGGCTAAGAATGTGAAGCAAATTATTCCCCTTAGGAAGATTAAATAGCTCACACCCCACCCATAATCTATTTGAAGCAAATTTTAGACAGTGTTATGCATAGATACTAAGTATATAGCTCAGTTACTTTTGCCTATATATTTGTGTAGCCAGAATACAGACTATCTCATCACCCTAGAAGGTTCTTCATTCACCTCACTTCTGAAGTTGTTCTCACTGATTTCTCACCTCAGATTGGCTTTGATAGTTCGTGTACTTATAAGTTGAACCATTTGCTGTGTACTGGTAGGCCTGGAGTCTAACAGCACTGTGGTTTCTTTTCCTTTTAAAAAATTATTAATTGTGCGTTTTGAGACAAGGTCTCATTATGTAGCACAGGCTGTCCATAAACTCTCAATCTGGCCAACACTTCTCAAGGGTTGGGATTATAGGATGTACCACCACACCAGGCCCAAGACAGTGTTGGGCCAATCTTCTGTGCATCTTACATGTGTTTATATGGGGCGATTTCCAGAGGGGTCTTCTTGGAGGTAGGCTATGTTTGTCCTTGACTTTGTCAGGAGATAGCAGATTGTTTCCAGGTGATTGTAGTACTTTCCGGTCCCAATAGCAGATAGCAGTATTTAATGGCGTGTCCCCTCCTCCCAATATTGGTATTGTTGAACATTTACATACTAACCAGTCTAGAGTATAAAGTGTTTTCTCAATTTGCATAGCCATGATTTCCAGTGAGAAAAAAATTTCCATTTGTCCATTGGCTGTTTTGGTTCACTTCCTGTGCAATGCCCATCCTTATATTTTGGGAGTAAGGAGAGCTGTGTTTTTATCCATCCATTTATTTGAGGCATTCTCTATCTTTCTGAATATTAAACGTGAGCTAAAAAAATAAACTCAGTCAGCTTTAATGCTCTGCCTTTAATGTAGAGAAATATTTATCTATCTTTTCCTTTATGGTTTTGTACTTTATATGTCTTAAGAAATCCTTTGGAGTTGGACAGATGCTCAGTGGTTAAGAGCACTGACTGCTCTTCCAAAAGGACCTGGCTTCAAATCCCAGCACCCACATGCAATTGGAAACTGTCTGTAATGGCCTGGTGTGGTGGTGCACATCTTTAATCCCAGCGCTCGAGAGGCAGAGGCAGGTTGATTTTTGTGACTTCAGGCCAGGCTGGTCAACAGAGTGAGTCCATCTAGGACAGCCAGGGCTACACAGAGAAACCCTGTCTTGGAAGAGAGAGAGAGATTCTCCTTTATTGCAATAATAAAATAATTCTCCTGAGGTTTTCTTCTAAAAGTGAACATTTTAAGTATATCACTATATTTAAATTCTCTTTTATGTGATTAAATTTGAGCCCAATTTCATTCTTAGGTAGGTGAATCACCAGTTTCTCCAATAACTACTTTGAAAAGTTTTAATTAATTTGCTTGTGATTAAAATACCTGCCATGAAATTTAAACTACTAAGTACACTCATACTATACAAGCTCCATTACTACTCATTTCCAGAAGTTTATTTTTAAAACCACTAAAAAAGAGCCAAATTTGGTAAGATGTTAATACACTTTAGCTCATTTTCATTTTAGTTATGAAATACCAACTTTTCTACCCTCATCTTCAGTGCTACCCGTGTTAGTCTGTTTCTGGCCTCTGATCAGTGCCTGTCAATCAATCCCACATTGTCTGGTCCATTGAAGCTTAATACTAAGTTCTGGTATCTGGTAAGGCAAAGGGTCTACCCCCTCTTCCTCCTCCTCACTGCTCTTTCTGTTTCTTGTCATTTTGCTCTTTGGGAATTTAAAATTTTCATCAGCTTACATACAGATTACTCTGCTGTATTTTTAACTTGAAATTTCATTAACTGTTGTGATTTTGGGGAGGATTGTGTCTTTATACTTTTTATACATACACATGCCCACTTTCTGAGCCTTTAGCTTTGGTCTCCTCTAGAGTTGCTGCTGGAATTCTGATGAAGTATGTGTACTGTGTACCTGAGAGTTCTTCACTTTCTTTTATTCTCTGACTTCTCTTTCATTCCCTTTTCCCCTCTTTGCTGCATTTAGGGGAATTCTTCTCAGAGTCCCAGGCCACTAGTTCAGCCTCACCTCAGATCTAGAGAGTCCCATCTGTGACTTCACAATTTATATGATATTATTTATTCATAAATGTTCTTGTTTTTTCGTCAAGTTTATCTGGTCAATTTTCTTAATCTTAATGTAGACTTTTGATAATTGAAAAGAACTACTTTACACATACTTATATCTTAGAATGTGAGTTTATAGCCTTAGTAGTCTGATTCTATTTGTGTTTGTCAACTATATTTTCTCATGGAGTCTTGTTTCCACATGTGTTGTGTGATTTGATTTTAAGTTCATGTTTAGTGAAACTTTATTTGTGGAAATTCTTGAGGCAAGTTCCTCCAGAGAGTTTGTGTTTGCTTTTCTGGGAACCACTATCTTTACAACTAATTTTCATGTAGAAGTATGTTTGACTGGTTGAAAGTCCTGGGGGAGTTTTTCCTCTTTCCTCCAGAGCCAGTGTGTATACAGCTGAATTCCTTCCTGACTGCCTTGGTAAGGGATGTTCCTGGAACCTAGTTATACAGAACTCTGTCTTTTCTCTCCTTTCCTTTTCTCCGTCCCTCCCCCTCTGTCTTTTATCCAGATATATTCTCAAGTAACCCTGGTTGGCCTCAAATACACTGTGTAGCTGTGAATGACTTTGAACTTCTAATCCTGCTTAGACCTCCCAAGTACTGGGATTACAGGTGTGTGGTACCAGGCATGGCTAGAAGGGATAGACCCCTGAGCTGGGTCTAGTGGTATAGGTCTGTAATCCCATCTAGTTGGGAAGGTGAGGCAGGAGGATCCCAAGTTCAGGACTTGCCTAGAGAACTCAAGGACTACTTCAAAATGAAAAGAGTAGGGATATAGCTTAATTGAGGAATAGTTTCCTATTGTGTGCGAAGTCCTCAGTTCATAATCCAGCACTAAAGGGGGAAAAATCTCTCCTTAGATTTGGCCTCTATTCTTACCCAAATACTACATTTGCATGTGTCCCCACCCAGCTGCCGTGACTGCTAAAAACACAACTCTTTGTCATTACTCATTGACACTGTCCTCACTTTCCTCTCTGGTTTTATGACTCCTTTTGGTCTTTGAGCAGTTCCACATTTAGAAAGGAGCCTGAACTGGTGACTAGCCATGTAGGCTATGCAGCCAGACTGTCTCCTTATACCTTGTTTGCTGGCTGTTTTCGAACAGATGTGTTTCTTAGCTTTTGTGAGCTTTTATTTTCTATTTGTTACATGGAGATAATAGCATCATTCCATAGGGTTGTGAAGATTGAACCTTCTTTACATAAGTTGTTTTATGCAAGGACTGACCAGTGCTTAGTACATGCTAACTATTGTTAGTGTTGTTTTCTAAGCATTTCTCTTTATTTTTTGGCAGCTTAGTAACATTTTATTTTTATAGCCTTGGAGATTAAACTGCTGTTCATGCTAGGCCAGTTCTCTGCCCTCACCACATCTCCAGCCCTGATTATTTTAAAGAAGAATATGTTAACCAGCATTTTCTGTATTTACAGTGAGAATTTTCATGATAATCAGTCTTCTATATCACCCTTAACTTTATTTTTCACAAAGGAGAAGTGATGTTGTTGAAAAAAAGCTTTCCCCACCTCTGGAAACATTTCTAAAACTGAGTATATAACATATTTACTGTTCACATCTACCCATCACGAATTCTCATTGATGAAAGCAGAATGACCTGTGCTGTTTAACTGGTGGGGTTTTAATCTGCTCTTCACCTTCCTTTGCAGGATTGTGTACACAGAGTCAGCCACTGGCTTTCACTTTGATACTTTAGACTTTGATTCCATGAAGTTTGGTAGTACTGTGGCTCGCCGACTCTCCACAGCTTCTTCAGTCACCAAACCCCCACATTTCATCCTCACCACTGACTGGATTTGGTACTGGATGGATGAGTTTGGTTCTTGGCAAGAATATGGACGACAAGTAAGTGTGATGAAAAAAAGATGACTGTTTTGTGTAAGATGAAGAAGCCATTCTAAACAAAAGCACAAAGATCCAGGGAGCATACTTAGACACCAGGATCCCCAGATACCTGGATGACAGTACATCTTTATAAGCCTATCTTTGAATGATTAAACATCTTGGCTCATGAGTTAATGTTAAATAGCTCATGAATGTTATTTAATGTTAAATAACTGTCAGCATGTCAGCCGCCTTCATTGATTTTATTAGTTAATAGAAAACTTTGGAGTCAGTGCCTAGTATAACTGTAGTATAAAGTTGAAAGCTTTCAAATTGCCTTTCTTGCCTGTTTCTACAATTTTAGAAGATAGGAATGTGTGAGAATAATGATTTTATAATGGCAGTTGATTTGGAATTCAAACCAGGTAACTCACTGTCAGTTATTTGAAGGTGTCCATAATGGCTGATATCAAAAGGAGTGCCTGGGGACTTATAGAAGTGCAGTATGTGGAGAGAGCCATTTATGTAGAGATCTCTTCCACCGTGAAAATTGTCTGTGTGGCCTGATGGGTACTTGTGCTCCCTGGCTTGTTGGAGGTTGTAGTCACAGACCCCTCTCCCTCCTATCCTCTTTTTTTTTTTAATTTAAAGTGTATCTTCCCCCCCCCCCAACAGCTCCCCCTTTTAGTTCAATAAAAGGCTCTTTTTCTTATAATAAATACAATACAGAACTGTAACCGAACTTTTAAATTATTATTTAACACTTATTTATTTATTACTAAATTCACTTATAACAAACACCAACAATTTCTTAACTATTAATCCTATAAATTCCTACAACCCCTTTAACCTATCCACTAAACCTATTGATAATCATAACAACCACTTTCATAACCTTTTAGAATGATACAGTCTCTGGGGCAGGTCCTCAGTCGTCAGGAACACAGTCTTTGTTGTAGATTCTTTAACACACTTAGCAGTCCTTCTTCTGGATCTCTCAGATGCAGGTTCGTCAGGGTCGTTGGTTATTGCAGTCTCACCTTAAATAAGGCTTCATGCTTTCTTCTCTGTGGGAGACCCCAGCCGTCTGCAGGCCAACTTACTTCTTTTAAATCAGGAACTCAGCTGCTCTGCCTCAGTCCTTAAAGCCAGGCACCGTTTCCTTTAGGCCACTGTTTGGACAGATCAAACCCCTCTAGGCAAAAGCTGAGCCACAGGGTCCAGTCCTTGGCCTTTTGGTGTCTTGCTCAGGCTTTCTTTGCTCACCGGCTTCTTTCTGCTTCAGGGAGAGAGCTGGCCATCAATGGCCAGCCGTTTTTTCAGCAGGACTCTTGGAGCTCTCTAGCATCAGGGGCCTCTTCTCTTCTGGGCTCCATGCACTGTCCTCAAATAGGAGGAACTCTGTTTCAGCTTAATTTGGGCTCCGCCCACTTAGCAGCTGAAAACAATGTCAGGCCAGATACTTTGTTTCTTCAATTCTATTGAGTCTTTCCTGTTTTCCTGACTTCAAACTTGTTTTTCAGTCTATTGAGTCTTTCCTGTTTTTGCTGACTTCATGCTGATAATGCTGTTCATGCCCCGAATTAAGAGACAGTATCAGAAACTCCTATATATTTTCTAAATCTAATTTATCTAACCTCTACACAGAACATTAAGAACAATTAGGCAACAATTATGAAAATTATAAGGAATAACATACATTCCAAGTGTCCAGTCCATATGTATTTGGCAACTAATAATAATATTCTATTATCTATCCCGATGAGTTTAAAGTTCTATACCTAACTCAGTGTCCATAATAACTTGCATTACCAACTTAAAAACATCTTCTTAGACCTAGAACAACCTTTTAATTCCTAAACAACTTAAAACTTAACTGTGAGGCTATACTTATCTAGTCTGCAATCACATCAGAGACCTGAGAAGGATAAATATATCTGAATAAACAGGAAGTGCAGAGCAAGCAGTTTCCAAAACTAAGAAATGAAAGGCGGGGGCTGGAGAGATGGCTCAGCGGTTAAGAGCACTGGCTGCTCTTCCAGAGGTCATGAGTTCAATTCCCAGCAACCACATGGTGGCTCACAACCATCCATAATGAATTCTGGTGCCCTCTTCTGGCCTGCAGATATACCTGCAGACAGAACACTGTATACATAATAAATAAATCTTTAAAAAAAAAAAAAAAAAAAAAAAGAAATGAAAGGCAACTGGCTGCCTGGACAGTCCCCAGTTTCTCTCAATACATTGGAGCATCTATCTTTAGCCTTTTGATCCAGTATCTCTGAAAGACATTAACTGTAAAGCAGGAATTATGAAGGACTTTCCCACCCTGTCTTGGTAGAGCTAGGCTGTTGACTTGCCTGCTTCCAAGTTTTTTCCTTTTTGGACAGCATTCTGTCTACAGTTGAAGCAAGGGGTTTTTCTTGTCTAGTGGCTAGCTTGCCTCTAATGCAGCCATCTCCAAATGGAGATGCTTCGATGCTCATCATCTGTTTGGAGTAGAATGGGTAGTTTCTTGTTCTGAACTATACTCAGAAAGTCAGTTTCTCTGGTCATATTTTTATGTATGCTCCATGAGGACAGGACATTTCTCTTATACCACAGGTGTTTCTTCCATGCTTAGAATTATGATACATTGCAGTTCTTCAGACATAGATGACTATCAAAGGAGGAGGTATTGCTGCTTCTGTTGCTGGTTAGCTGCAGCTGGTTACTGTTGGTGCTGATGTGAATGACTAATGCCCTCTTTCTGTAGTTTCTCCCTAGTACCAGCTTCACTTGCTGCTCTTGACTGCCTCCCCAACTACCCCTGCTTTCTCTGTTCTCCTCTCCAGTATCCTGGGACTATAACACCTGTATGTGGCCTCATTTAGATAGATTTTTCCAGTTTGGTGAGGAGAATGAGAGAAAGAAGCTAGGTCCTGACATGGAAGAAACAAGAGAGATGCTGGCTGAGCATGATCCATAAGTCTGGCTTGCCTAGTTACAAGATTTTGAGATCAATGATAGGCCAAAAACACTTACCAAAGGCAACAGTCATATTTTATTTGATGACTCCCTCTGGCTGTTGGGGGAAGACAAGGAAATCCTGTTGATATGACACAGAGAGCCCTGATGGAAGCTCATGCAAGAGTAAGTTTCTTGGGTGGCTTCCAAGACTGAATTGTCAAACTTAGGGTTGGAGACTTTTCTTCTCCAACAGCTCAGTCCCCATTTCAGATTTTACATGTTCTTACTTTTGATCACAGTCTATAAACTCATTTAGGACAGTTTTGGAATCCCTGGAAATGAACTGCATGTGGATGCCATTGATATGCTCACATGCTGTTAGGGTGTGGAGACACAGACACAGATGGACTTGATGGGTTCTTGGGTGTCTCCTCTTGTAGTGTTAGCTGTATAGCCTTGGAATCATTCTCCTTTCATATAATTGGGTTCATTAGGGTTTTTCCCCAGTTTTTCTCTTTCTCTTTTTTTTCTTGCTTTCTAGCTTTCTTTTTTCTCTTTCTTTCTCTCTCTCCCTTTCTCTCTTTCTTTCTCTCTTTCCCTCTTTTTTCTTTTAAGGCAGGGTTTCTCTGTGTAGCCCTGGCTGTCCTGGAACTTGCTCTGAAGACCAGGTTGGTCTCAAATTAACAGAAATCTGTCTGCCTCTGTCTCCTGGGTGCTGAGATTAAAGGCTTGTGCTACTACTGCCTGGCTAATTTCTACTTTCGTTTTGTTTCTTTTCTTTCTTTCTTTTTCTTTTTTAAGTGGAACTCTTTAAATTTAAAAACTCTTTACTTTATGTACATTACAGGAGTTACAGACAGTCATGAGCTGCCATATGGGTGCTGAGAATTGAACCCAGGTCTTCCTGAAGAGCAGTTAGTGCTCTTAACCATTGAGTCATCTCTCAGCCCTAATTTCCAGTTGTAAACCAGTTTTCTCTTGATTTTCAGGAAAGCTAAGTTTGTTTCAGAGCTCAGAATGTACCCAACATTTAATGTCAGAATCAGCTAGGCCTGCTGTAGATAGAACACATGGGAATTTTCCACTCCTTCAGGTCTTACTCTCTTCAAGTGCTGACCTTGAGATTCTCAGCCGAGCCACTAGGTTCTCTTGCCCCTGCTACAGCCAGAGTCTCTTTGCTTTTGCTTTGTGTTTAGCTCCCTTCATTCTCTTCCTGTGATAACCTGTGTAAGGGTTTTTGGGTCTGGGGCATGAGATACATGTTGGACTCTATGTCTCTGCTCTTGATTCTTTCCTTTATTTCCTTAGATTACAAGAACCTGTTTTCCTTCCCTCTTATTGTCTGGGAGTTTTATACTACCTCCTCTCCAAATTATAAGCTAATAGTTTATTTTTGAATAGTAATGGAGTTTAAAAGGAGAAACCTAGGCACTAAGATAGGACCATAAAGTAGATTCCTTCCAAAACTACTCCTCCTCCCCCCTCCCTGACAGCCTTCATAGAGCTAAGCCATTCTTCTCAGGGTTAGGCCTTTGCTCTTACTTGTTCTCCTCCAGGAAACATTTGCCAGGTTGCGCCTCAGCAAAGGTCATTCTCAGCAAGTGCCTATAGCTTCTGTGTCATTCCATGTAGACCCATGGGACACTTGAGCATGATGTATTGATAAAGGACTACATACTTTTTGTTTTCCCTCCTTTCTTACTCTGCTGTTTCTCAGAAGCAGGGACAGATTTTGTTTTATTCATTGTTTCATCCATAAAGCCTAGAACTTGTGACTTAGTGTGAGGATTAGATTTTATTTTATATATATGGATGTTTTGCATGTGTGTATGCCAGTGTGTCATGTAGACGCAGTGCCTGCAGAGGCCAGAAGAGGGCCTCAGTTACCATTGGAACTGAAGTTACAGACAGTTGTTAGCTGCCACGTGGATGCTGAGAATTAAACTTGAGTCCTCAATAATAGCAACAAGTTCTCTTAACCACTCAGACATCCCTCCAGTCTCAGGCTTTACTTCTTAAAGTTCCCACAGCACACTGGAGACTAAACTTTTGGAGTAGAAATCCTTGAGAGACAAACCATGTTTAAACCATAGCAAAAACTCAGAATTCAAATTTAATCTATCCATACCAAATATTACCTAGTAGGTAATTGCAGAGAAAATGAGGGACTGAAAAAAAAAAATAGAAGATCCTCCAAGAGACAAGAAAAAGAAAACAACATAGAGAAAGACTGAAGCCTGACTGGAGGATAAAGAGAATGAGACTAGCCATAGAAGAGGTGGTGGTGTGATTTATCTTGTGCAATTGGCCCTTTTAAAGATCCCCAGTTGCTAGTCAGCTGGCCCTTTAAGAATCCTTAGCTATTAGAACTGCTTGATCCTATGACCTTCAGTGTTGGTTACCTCTTGGATTTCTGAGATATAAAAATGCAAGCTGAGGCTGGGGGGTTCAGGGCTAGCAGAGGGAGAAGGTGGTTGTTGGAGAAGATATTGTTAGGAGACAGTTGAGCTAGGAGAAGTTGAGCTGAGCAGATAGGCTAGAGCAGTTGTTAGAGTTTGGAGCTGCTAGTTTTGGGAAAACTGGGAGAAGGGACTGTTTAAGCAGACTGCTGGGGAACTGAGGGAGAAACTGTTGGGAGAAATGTAAAGGGTTGGGAGGGAGCTGGGCATGGTGGCGCATGCCTTTAATCCCAGCACTTGGGAGGTAGAGGCAGGTGGATCTCTGTGAGTTCAAGGCCAGCCTGGTCTACAGAATGAGTTCAGGACAGCCAGAGAAACCCTGTCTCGAAAAACAAAAAAAAGGGGGGGAGGCTGGGAGGGGACTGCCAGGGTGTTAAGAGAACTGGTTACTGTTCTAAAATAGCCATTTTATAAGAGGTAGCATTTTTTGAGCTGATGAGTTAAGTAGCCTCTGTGAATTGCTGTTGATATTTTACCACCATTTGAATGAATGGTTGTACCATCTATTCTGAAGAATTTAAATGTTTATTTATCTGTTTGTTTGAGAGAGAGAGAGAGTGTGTGTGTATGGGTGTGCTTTGACCTCCATAACATTATATGGATGTGGAGGTCAAAGGACAAATGGCAGTTGGTTCCCTTCTATCATGTGTTCTAAGGATTGAACTCAGAGGTTATCTGCCTTGGTGGCAAACACTTTTTCCTGCTGAGTCATCTTGCTGTTCTATGTTTTTCTTATTGCTCAGCAGGGCCTGTCCTTACTGTCTTTTGTTTATAAGGGTAGCTTCAGGAGAGTCACATCATTATTGTCTTCCGTACCTCCCCCCACCCCTCACCCTGCGTTCTGGTACCCTCCTTCCTATAACAAAGTCATGTGTCTAGAACAGGACCTGCATTGGCAGCATCTTTGCTCCTCGCCATCGGCTCTTGCCTCCATAACACCTCTGGGTTTCCCCTACAGGGCACAGTGCACCCTGTGACCACCATCAGCAGCAGTGATGTGGAAAAGGCTTACCTGGCATTCTGTGTTCCAGGGGCTGATGCCCAGGCAGCCACCTTGAAGTTCCAGGCTGGAAAACACAACTATGAGCTAGACTTCAAAGGTACCTCTTACTTGTGGAGTAGAGTCTAGTCCTCCTGTATTAACCTGGGGGCCTGGGCCGGTGTAAGAGACGAAAGATGCGTATATCTATCCCAAGAAGCATAGCCCCACCAACAGGTGATACTGCCTTGCTTTGAGGACATAGGAAAAGAGAGAGCTTTCTGACCATGGAGAGAGGGCCAGTGAGTAGACTGTGGGTGTTCTGTTTCTGAAGGATAACCTTCTGGTATGGCACTGAAGCTACCACCTTTTTTGTAGGCACTTTCATCCTTGATGGGACGGCAGTCAGGGTTAGCATGTCATAGGACACACCAATTAAGAGTTCTTTACATGTAGTGTCCAGAACCTGGAGCTGAGATGATTTTTCCCATATACCTTAACAGACAAAAGCAGACCAATCACTCGTTGGCCAGTTCTTCAGTGGCTGATCTGGGAGAGCGTTTTTAATTTTGCTGTAGTTTCTCATGCCATCTCCATGCAGACATAGCCATCCAGCTCTGCTCAGCTCACCTTTGCTTACATTTAATACTTTACATCTGGCATCTTGCAAACCTAGCATGTTAAAGGGAATCAGAGGACTGGCTTTTGGGGGGAGGATACTGTCCTCACTGTTTTGTGTACTGTGTTCTGTGTGGAGAGCAGCAAAGTACCATTGGGAGTTTTCCTAAACCCACTTGGCTACTTGGTTTTGGCCAGTTATTTTTGGCTCATGCAGCACTTGTGGTTTTGTTTAAGGAAGACTCCTTGCCACATATCTTTCCTCTCAGAGAAGTTTCTTGTGTTCTCCATGAAAATGACTTCTACTAGAGGGTACCAACCAAGGCTACAAGTGTCACAAATGACAGTAACTGTAATTGATAATCGTGTGTAAAGAGTACAAGGAGGTAGAAAAGGCAGGACTGCTTGAAGAACTGGTTTATGCAACTGCCACTCAGTTTAAAACAGTTCTTCTAAACATCTGGAAAGTGAAAAACCGATACAACAAAAATGTCAGACACCCTTTATAGTTCTTAACTTAGACTTCAGTCCCTGGAAATACAGCAGACTTTCAAGACAAGGATATAGCTACATGTATACACATGTAGCTAGAAAAAGCATGCCCACAGTGGCCTGCCCTAAGGTCATTAGGTGGTCACAGTTTACCTCTTGCTTGATCTTTATTTTTTGGTACATGATAGTATCTTCAGGAAAGGATGGATGTCATTGGCTTCACCTACACAGTCTCTACAATGCATAATGAAATTGAGTCTCAAATCAAATGCCACATATGCTTACTGATTATTAGGAAGCAAATACTGTCAAGATGTATATACACACAAGCCAAATGACTTGTTCTGTAGATTTAGGGAGACCAGCTCTGGTAAGGATTCTTCTCATGAAAGAGTAACTCAACATCATAGCCAAGTTTCTAGAAGCAGAGTAATGACATTTTATTCACTGGCTGTCAACATGCAAAATGCCCCCAAAGCAAGCTCATTTAAGGATGTGAAATGAAAGTGAAAATTAAGGAAGAACAAGTTTAGTAGTTAAATTGGCTCTTTTTCCTCCATGGAAGATTAGAGAAGGTGTCTAACATACATGTAACCAGTCCATATATTCCCCCAATGACCTATTTTTACTAGTGAAAGATCATCTGAGATTCATTATAGAGAGTTAATAAGCCAAGTGTGTTAATAAGCAAAGAGTCAGTGGAAGGTTGAATGATAGATAACAGAAGGGTTATGGAAGCTGTGGTGTGAACAGTGGACTCCTGAGATCGTGAGGATAGCTGCAGTGTAAGGGACACACCCTCAGGTTATTATATAGTCTATGTTCAAAGACAGGTAAATTCCAGACATCTACAATTTTTAATGTTAAAATGTTCTTAAAATGAAAATAAAAATTGGTTTTATATATTTAAGTGTGAAAGTAGCATCTGATAGGGTTTTCTTGATAGGAAACAGCTTCTAGATACTTGTCATGTTCCGTGCAAAGGGTGGATGGATACCCACCTTCAGTCCTTGGAATGAATCTGAGATTGAGGGTGAATCAGATGTTTTGTTTATTAAAGAGAATGTGGGTTTGAGAAGGTTGATAAACACTGATATAGAGTCAGTTTACTCAAATTGTAAAAAGTTATAAGGACTGAATTATTACCTATAAATTAACTCAAGATACAGTAATTTGGTCTCGGGCTTGGCTGGAACTTCTTTACATCCAAGCTGGGGAAAAATTGCCAAGCAAAATAATAATTTAAATATAATTGGAAGGAACAATTCAAAGGCACTCATGTGTAATTGATACATCAATTACTAATCATTTCTCTATTCATTAAACTCAGTCTCCTAAGGATACTTATTTTCTTTATGACTATTTGAAATGTGTAAAATTGCTTTATTTTTAAGACTGATCTTGGATTTTGCATGTTGGATTATCTGCCCAACCCATTTAATTTATGTTTATAGACCTTTACTGCTGTGCATGTACCTCCACTGTGTGTGTGTGTGCATATGCATTTTTTCATTAGGTTTTTTTTTTTTCAGTCTTTTTACAGAAAAATCTTGTGTATGGCACTGTCAGAAAGGTTTGTCGCAGACCCAAGTATGTGTCTTCCCAGGATGTGCAGATGAAGCAGTCATGGTAAGCAACATCTGTGAGCTTGCTTGCTTTGTGCTTTTAGTTGAGGAGTGCTTTGCTGCCTGGGTCAGGAACCTTCTCAGACTACATGCACGGGTACTGACTAGCATGTGTGCCTAGCATATTACTGTCATTCAAACCTACTAGTTGGGAAAGTCTTTGAGCCATATTGAGAATTAGCATTGTGGGTTTCATCACAGAATTACAAGGCTGTCTGTTGGGATGTGCAAACCTGGCTAGGTTTGAAGCCAGTCCATCAGTTTGTCTTTGAATGTGACAACCAAGTTATAGACATGACTCTTTAAAAATGTTGAAGTAATGAAATGATGATGGAATTATACTAATAAATGCTTATGTATTTCATTCTTACCATGGAATACCAAAATAAAGCGACTGGTATAATAGTCATTAACAAACCAGCTTCACTTTCACGATGGGTTTCTTTGTGCCACAGGATAGCTGCTAGGGGCTTCTAATTCAACACATAGGCAGCACACAAGGGAAGAGAGACTTTCTTCAGCAGATGGGAGATTCTTGAGCTCTGTACTGATCAAATCTCCCTTAAAGCAAGTGTGGTTTATAGTTTTGGGCAGGTGCAATGGGATTAGAGCAAGCCAGACCACGAAGTATGTAGTAGAACACAACAGCCTGGGTAGTGAAGTTCCCCTTACAGTCTGAGTTTGCCATGGCCAGTGCTGGGACTTTAAGCCAAGTTAGCGGCCTGTACCTATACCTTTATTGGCTGAGACGCCAGGATTGCTTTGTTTCTGTTGGTCCTCTGAAGACTTCAGAGGTGAAGTTTACTGATTATGTTTCTAAAACAGAGGTCATTTAAAAAAAGATTTGCTATAAGTAAGAGGCAAAGTATATTATCTGTCTAAGAAAATTGTTTTTCTTGGACCGATAATGTGACTCAGATACAGCAACATAATTTCTTGAGAATATGCCCTCCTTTTTCTTCTAATTATTCTTGATGAAATGTAAAACATGTACTTGTTTAAAAATCAGAACTCTGTAATACTCAGTAGTTTGTGTCTGTGTTATCTCCACCCTGCTCCTATTCTGGTAACCATTTTTGTTTCCTTCTGATTGCTCTTTTCTGTGTTTATCTTGTAAAAATAAAATGTATATATACACAGGTACATATAAAGATATCTGCCTGCTTCCTTTCTTTGGTAACCTACTGTATATACACCATCCTGTACCTTTTAAATATCTTTAAAACTTCCTGATATTTGTTCTGTATATCATTGAAGACTTCTTTAATCTGCTTCTGCTTGTGTAGTTCTTCAGCATTTGGACATAGTGTAGTTTATTAATTTGTCCGTCTTTCTTGGATGTTTGTATTTTCAGTCTTTTGCTATTACAAAATACAGTGCTACAAAGAACTCTTTGTGTTTGGAGGTTGGTTGTCAGGTGAGAGTCAGAAGGCAAATTGAGTTCTTTTCTGTGAACTTGGACCACTGTGACTACCCAGAGAGTCATGATTACTGATTTTTCCTGGCCTTGCCTCTATTGAATCATCAGGCCAATGGGCTTCTGCCTTTCTCATGGGGTAGGTACTTCAGTTTGCTTCGTTTTATGAATGAGATTGAGCATATATATTTTTAAAACATAAGGGACAATTCTCCCACTTTTTCTGCTGTGGAAAGTTTTTTAAATTAATTTTAATTTTATTATATATATATATATATATATTTGTTTTGTTTTGGTTTTGGTTTTGTTTTTTGAGACAGGATTTCTCTGTGTAGTCCTGAGTGTCCTGGACTCACTTTGTAGACCAAGCTGGCCTTGAACTCATAGTGATCCACCTGCCTCTGCCTCCTGAGTGCTGGGATTAAAGGTGTGCGCCACCATGCCTGGCTTAATTTAAATTTTACTTATTATTATTGTGTGTATGTATGATGCAAGTGTGACTTGCATATGCATGGACCATGCATAGAAGGTTGGGAGAAAACTTTTGAGAGTTGCTTCCCTCTTTCCATTGTAGGATTCAAACTCAGGTCCTCATACTTAAACAACAAGCACTTTACTAATGAGACATCTTTCCAGTCTCAAGAACTTTTAACCTGTTGGGGCCTTTTAGCCCTTGGCTCTTTCTATAAACTTCAAATACATTCTTGTGGCTTGTTATCTGCTACACTACCTTGCTGTTCATAAAGTATTTTTTTATAACTTTATTTACTTATATTTTTTCCCACTCTACCACCCTCTCCTCCCTCTCCCACCCATCCCACTCCTCCAATGTGGAGTGTCCCTATATATCAGCCTCTTTCAGTATAACAGTCATATGAGGGCTAAGAGCTTCCTCTTGCACTGGGGGCATACATGGTAGTGCCCCTAGGGCAAATTGTGCATAAGGTATTTTTATTAGAGCTGTTTTTTATTTTGCTGTATTGGTTAAATGCCAGTCTCTCTGGTATTGCTTCTAGGTTTAATTGTGGTTGATTATGATGATCCTACAACTTGAAGTAACTTTTTTATTCTTTCCCTATGCAGAGCTTTCCCTAAGCAAAATTTGAAAAAAATCCTTTTGTCTGTCACTTTTCTGAGACTAGATTTCTTGTGTTATCATTCTAATTTAGTTTTTAGGGGACCATACACAGACTTATGTTTAGCATATGCGGTGCAAGGCTTTGGATTTGATTTCTGGTACTACAAAAAGGTAGTCATTTTGATCAAATACCTGCTCTTCCATGGACTGTGAGCTGAGTGGTTACCCGTATCCTGCTCATACAGGTGAGGTGCCTAGTTTCTTCCTCAACCCTTGGACAGTAGCTAGTTGTCAGTAACTCTAGCAACAATGGCTGTTTGGGCAGTCATGAGCCATACCTTAGTCTCTAGGAGCATCATTTAATGTAAAATTTGAAACTACATTTGTAAACATTGAGTTTAGTTCCATTTTTTGATAAACATAACCCAGGACTGGTGATATGGCACAGTGGGTAAAGGTATTTGCTGCCAAGCTTGACATGTGCAGCTTCAATCCCTTGGACCCACATGGCGGTAGGAGAGGAAAAACTACAAATGTTCCTGTGGTCTCCACATTTATACTATGGCACATGTGTATGGCACCCGTGCGCGTGCACACACATACATTATACAAATAAATGTAATAAAAGTTAATTTTTTTTGATTTTGGATTTTTAAAAATATATTATGGAAGTTGTTTGTTATGTTAGAGACAATGTAAGACATATGTGGGCTCTTCACTTAAGCATGACTGTCTTTGCTTTCCTACTATAAGGTCCTTCATACTTTCCTCTTGGTTTCTTTTTGTTTTAACTTTAAGAAGCACTGTTTTGCCGGGCGGTGGTGGCGCACGCCTTTAATCCCAGCACTTGGGAAGCAGAGGCAGGTGGATCTTTGTGAGTTGGAGGCCAGCCTGATCTATAAAGTGAGTCCAGGACAGCCAGGGCTACACAGAGAAACCTTGTCTCGAAAAACCAAAAAAAAAAAAAGAAAAAGAAAAAGAAGCACTGTTTTATACTGTGAAGGTCTCATTAAAATAATCCCATTCTAGCCTTGATGTGTCTTTTCAAATTCCTTAGATAAGATCTCATGGGGGAAGAAAGCTGTGGCTGTTTCTAGTTGGTCTGAATGTCTTCATTTTGTCTTGAAAGATGCTTATAGACTCGTAGGCTGTAGTTCCTTTCTCTTAGAACACAGAAGCTACCACTCTGCTGTCTTCTGCTTCCCCGTGTAGCTTTTGGAAAGTTGACTGTTGGTCTAACTAGCACTTCTTGATGCTCTCACACGTGTTTCCCCTCTGGCTAAGTTTAAAGGTCTCAGTCTGAGTTTTGTTTCTCACTCTGCTGTGTCTAGGCTTAAGCTTCTATTTACTCTGTCTGAGATTCTGTAAGGCTTCTTCTTAGTGCTGTGGTTGATGTTTCTCCTCAGTTCTGGTCTGTCTAGAGCTTCCTTAGGTCCTGACTGGATTCCCACTAGGCCTTTCTCCCACATTCCCATCTCCTTGCTCTTTGAGCCAATTTCTGAATATTTGCATTCCGCTTATCTTTCAGCTCACGTAACTCTTCAGCTGGGTAAATGTGAGTTAGCCTGGTCATTGAGTTTTCATTGTTAAGGATTCACTCCACTTTTCTAGCAGTTCTGCTTGGTTCTGGTTGGGTTTTTGTATATCTTTTTATGGTTTTCCTACAAGTGTGTTTCAAGTGTTTTCCTTAAGCATAGGAAGAATAACTGCTGATTTATTATCTGTTTGATAATTTCAACATTTTTTCTTTCTTCTTTTGTTGTTTGTTTGTTTTTTCAAGAAAGGGTTTATCTGGGTAGTCCTGGCTGTCAAAGACTCACTCTGTAAACTGGGCTGGCCTTGAACTCAGAGAGAGTTACCTGTCTCTGCCTCCCGAGTGCTGAGATTAAAAGTGTAGGCCACCATGCCTGGCTCCTTAGTTCTTTTAAAACTGTGACATTTTCCTAGGAAAATTGTTTGTGGGGTTTCCTGGAGGCTTGTGTGAAGGAGCAAGTCCCATGCCAGCAGAGATAGAAGGTAGATATGCAGTAGGAAGGACAGTGGAGGTTTCAGTTTAAGGGAACTGAGTTGGATTGTAATTTTCACAGTGACATTCCTGAACCCTTTGAGTCATGTATTTTTTTTAGTAAGGCTTTTATTTGTTTATATTTTTAGAAGGTAATGTAGTGCCTCTGTAACATTACACCCTTTAATTTAGCACAGTTGTGTATGTGTGTGTGTTGCAAAAAATAATGCACATTTAGAAAGGATATATAACAGACCACAAGTAGACACTTATTAATTTAACTCAAATTTCTGTTTACCAAGTAGGCATGGGGGCAAATTTTACAGCTTTAAAAATATTTTCTGTATGTCAAGTGCATTTCATTAAGGCTTCAAAAAAGTCTTTGGTGCTTTTTGAATTTGAAGACTTGAATAAGGGCTGAGGCCTCTGTATACTGCTTTAATCAAGTGGTCTGTCCCTTCTGTGTGGTTGGTAGGTCACAGGTGCGAAGTGCTTCTCTCAGAACGGATGGCTTTTTGGTTTGGCTGGTAAGCACGATGAAGGTGCTTTTACGTTGTAGATATTGTGCTACGTGCTTCCTTGCCCTCTAGCTTTTAAATATATTACACTGAGACTCAGGTCTGGTGATACTGATAAGTAGAGTTCACCTGTAATTGACTTCATATGTCTAAAGATTAAGGGTCTAAATTTTGTTTACCTTCTAGCAATACTAAGTTCCAAGGCCCAAAGAGCATCCCAGACTACTGGGACCCTGCAGCCCTGCCAGACCTGGGATATAAGGTAGGGGATTCACACACCCTGGAGCTTGACAGAAGGGGTTCTGTGAAGATGGATGAGTGTGGAAAGAATGCCTTATGTAACTGTAGTCATGGCACCAGAAGGTAGAGATGTTTGTGACTGTGTATGGGTTGGCTGTAGCTCCCAGTTGGTGTGAGGGAAAAAGATGAACTGTGGCATTTGCTAGGAAGGACAGAAGTAAGGAGCTTCCGAGCAGGGCTGGACTGATAAATCTGTCTCACTAAAAAATAAAAGGAGAGAAGGGGAATATTTGAGTGTGATGAGGGACATTTAGAGGGAAAGCACTAGACAGCAGTGGTCAGGAGGACAGTCCAGTAGCTCATTTGAGGCCTGCTCACCAGTGCTGTGCAGCAGAGCACTTCCTGACTAATGTCCCTGGTACTCCATCAGTGTGAGGCAGGTTGGCTGATTTCCAATGCAATTACAAAAGTAGACAGGCTTTTCCAAGATGAAGCCTATCTCACAGAGCACAGCACACAAATTGTAGCAGAAGGCAGCATGTGAAAGGCTAGAGCAGCTCACATACCTTTGTTGATTCCAGTTCTTACAGGTCATGTGCTTGCTTGCTTTGTTTGCCTTTGGCCTATGTGGGATATAAAAGAGAAGCAGTGACATCCTGGAGACACCTAAATGGGTGGCTTAGCCACTGCCTGCCTGACCTATGGGCCATTTTCAATGTGAACAAGAGGGAAATTACTAGACTTTCTAAACATTCTTTATCTGGAGAGATTGCATCTCAGAGAGAGGGACCAAGCCATCACTCTTCGGCTTTATCCTGCCGTTATAGAGGTTCTCAGTGGTTGCAGGGACAGCTCATGTGTTTGAGTTATATGACAACAACATATGAAAGATATTTTTTCCTTGTAGAAGATCATTCTCAGTTCTTCCTCAGAAGAATATCAGAAGGTATGGAACCTCTTCAACCATACACTACCTTTCTACTTTGTTCAGAAGATCGAGAGGATCCAGAACCTGGGTCTGTGGGAAGTCTACCAGTGGTATGTGTTACTGATAGCTAGCTCTTGTCCTTGTCCTTCTAGCTGCTTATCAGCATGCCATGCCTCTGCAGGACAATCAGAGGCAGCACCATGCTCACCCAGTGCTGTTGTGTGCCACAAACTGTCTCTGCTCTTACTTTCTCATCTTAAGGCTGTATGATGAACTGGCCCTTTATAAAAGTGAGGGGACTAAAGCTTCCCTAACATAGGTCCTGTTCTCACTGTGATTAGCAAAGCCAGACTCCACTCTTGTCCATTCTGGCTTTCTGAAGATCACTGGGACAGAGCAAGACAGTTCACTCACACAACCAGCCTCAAGAACTTAAAGCTGTAGCCAGAGAGTGGAAGCATATCCATCTATCTGCCCATCTGTCCGTCTGTCCATCTGTCCTTCTGTCTAATCACATGAGAACCAGCATGCTCATGGTCATCCAGCATTTCTTCATATAGGGTAGAAATTCATCATGGCTCTTTGTGATGGCTCAGGGCCTGCTGACTTGACGTCACATGGGTCTGGGACAGTATCATAGCCTTCTGCAGTGATGGAGACAGTCATGGTAGAGAGAGGAGGATGGTCTCTGAGGGTGAGTGTTCCTCCTGCCCCAGATCAGCAGCCTTACAACTTCACTTCCCAGAGTCCCAGGTTCAGCTCCACTCAGGAGCCTGCTTCTAAGAGCTGTTCTGCTTTTGGTGCCTTTTGCTATGGAGGGGAAGCTTTGCTTTTGCTCTTTGACCTGGCCCACTGGCCTACCTGTGTCTATGGCTTGAGTCTCTAGGGGTTGACCAGGGTAGCCACAGCTGCCTTCTTCTAATCACATACTTTTTAAGAAAATGGGTTCAAGCCAGGCATGAGTGGTGCATGCCTTTAATCCCAGCACTCAGGAGGCAGAGGCAGGTGGATCTCTGTGAGTTCAAGGCCAGCCTGTGCTACAAAAAAAGTTCCAGGACAGCCAGGGCTGTTACACAGAAACCCTGTCTCAAAAAACAAACAAAAAAAAAAAGAAGAAAAAGAAAATAGGTTCAATAGGCTCTTCTTTGGTGGTCAGCACCTTCTTTCCTCAACATGCATGTTTCTACCATTCTAGGCAAAAAGGGCAGATGCAGAAGCAAAATGGGGGGAAGGAAGTAGATGAGAGGCAACTGTTCCATGGTACCAGCACCAACTTCGTGGATGCCATCTGCCAGCAGAACTTTGACTGGAGGGTCTGTGGTCTGCATGGCACGTCCTATGGCAAAGGTAAGGCAGGGGTGGCAGCCAGCAGTAGTTTGGGAACTACTTGAAGACAGCCTTACAGAGGCTACAGGAGGAGCCAGCCAGTTCATGCTGCCAGTGACAAGTGCAGTGCCTTCTGGTCTCTGGACAGCTCCACCCTGAGCTGGCACTATTCTGCTGTTGCTCTGCTGTGTGTGATCAACGGCTCAGTCAACTTTGGACAGGGCTGTCCTGCCTCACCGGAAAAGGGGAGGCTCCCGAGGCAGTGAGAGCTGGGGAAGGAGCCACGTTCTAGCCTGCTGAACACCTTAGGCTGTGCCTTAGGACGCTCTTGACAGAAACCCGAGGATGTGCCATTCTATCTAGCACACGGTTCTCCTAGCATTTTTCTCTCTTGGTTATTTTAAAACGTTATTTGGTAGTAATTTCAAACTTATAGGAAAGTTGCAAGCTGTGTTTATATACTTACACATGCATGTATGTATAATGATTCTTGCATAAATTGTATCCACATTCCTCAGTTTTAATATGTTGCCATGTTAGCTTTTTTCATTTTATTTCTGAGCCGTTTTCAAGTAACTGGCATCTATGGTACCCTTTCACCCTTCAGTATTCATTAAGAAGGCTTCTCTTGTAGCCACATTGTGGTGACCAAATTTAGAAAATTTAAGAATCTGTTTGTTGGTCAGGCATGGTGGTGTATGCCTTTAATCCCAGCACTCAGGACTGAGGAGTTAGAGGCAGGTGGATCTCTGTGAGTTTGAGGCCATCCTGTTCCACATAATTAGTTCCAGGAGAGCCAGAGCTCCATAGAGAGACCTCATCTCAAAGAAACAAACAACAAAAAGAATCTGTGTGTCTTATTTAGCTCCATGGACTCTGTCAATTTCAGTCTGATGTGATGATGCTTGTGGGATCGACAAGCTGATGATAGATAAGGTTTGTGAATCCCATATACAGGGAGCAGCTTCTAGCTCAGGTTCCCATTTGAGAAGAATCACTGTTCTATATGTTGAGCTACTGGTATCTGTAGAATGCTTCAGTAAGAGGAATGTTGCTCATTTTCCATCTCAACCAACTAAGGCTAGGTGGCGCAGTTCCATTCTATAGCTAGGAAACTGAAGTCTAGATCTAAGTATCAACAGACTCTTTAGATTCTTGCTGGATTCAGAGCTGAGAACAGTTTAAGTTAGGTGAATTCCTTGGGTGCCCTGCCACTTAGAGAGCTGTTGATGGCCTCCATCAGTGAGGAAGAAGGTAGAGTACTGGAGTGGAAGAGGGGTGTGATGTTGAAAGGGCAGAGCCCGCTGACATCACTCATTGGGAGGCTGTGCTCTTCGGGTGCCGTGTGAACTTGTCTGTGTCGTTTCAGGGAGCTACTTTGCGAGAGATGCTGCCTATTCCCACCACTACAGCAAATCTGATACACACTCCCACTCAATGTTCCTGGCCCGGGTGCTGGTGGGAGACTTCGTCAGGGGCAATGCTGCATTCGTCCGCCCTCCGCCCAAGGAAGGCCAGAGCAATGCCTTTTATGATAGCTGCGTGAACAGCATGTCTGACCCAACCATCTTTGTAGTTTTTGAGAAGCACCAGATCTATCCTGAGTACCTCATCCAATACTCCACCTCCTCCAAGCCCCCAGCTGGACCTTCCATCTTTGTCGCCCTGGGCTCCTTGTTCAGCAGCCGACAGTGAGCACAGCCAGAACTCATTAGGCCTTTCTGGCCCCTCTGTCCAGTGGAGCTATTTGGAAGTCTTTCTACCTTTTAACTAAACTTTTAATGAATTCCTGTTTAATGTTGACTTCTCAGTGAACTTACCTTCTTCTTTTTTTTTTTTTTTTGTTCCTAGTGCTGGGGATGGAACACAGGGCCTTGTACTTGCAAGCACTCTACCACTGAGCTACACCCCCAGCCCTTTTAAAATGTTTTTATTATAAGGCAAATATTTGCTAAATTCCATTCTGCCTTAGTCTCTTGAGCAACTGGGATTACAGGCCTATGTTACCAGGCCTCACTTGTAGTCACAATCTTAATCCTTGACTGATAACAGTTTTAGTTTTTAGGTCCTTTCAAGTTGGCTCATGATCTTACCAGTAGTGAGTGTGAGCCCAGGTTTACCTTTTAATAATGTTAGTGTTGTATTTTTAACTCTTTGATGACTTTGATGTTTTTTACGACCAAGCACAGACTTTCTACATACTGTTTTATGGATTTGTTTTAACAGTTAAGAGTTTATGTCTCTATAACAATTCTGATTTTGGAGGGTCTTATGGTCCATTTTGCTTCTTGTCAGAGTAGCATAGTGGCCTTTATAGTGGGAAGGGACTACAGGAAGACATTGGCATAACTGCAACTTTTGCCCACTGCATTGGCACTAACCCAGGCAATTCTTGGTGTAAATGAGCATAACTCCTCCAAGCAGGAGACATAGATGATGTCCCCCTGAGTCCTGGGCTTGGCCCCTAAGTGCCTGTACTCAAATTCCTTAAGCACACTGGACCTTCCATGTATGGATTTTATGTCCCAATGAGATTGAATACCTGTGCTGCAAATGTCTCATGAGAGTATGGAAATAAAAGACTATCTGAAGTAGATGAAGACTGCGGTTCATTTTTCAGTGTCTGCGTATAAAGAATACCAGATAGACACGAGGCCCTTTCCTGGGTGTTGTTGTCTTGGTCTTGTAAGCTAATATGGCAAAATATCATAAACTAAGTGGTTTTAATGAACACTAGACATTTATTGTTCAAGGTTTTGGAGGCTAGAAAGTTTAAAATCAAGATGTCTGTAGATTCAGGGTCTGGTAAGGATCATTCCTCATAGCTAGCTATCTTTTTTTTTGTTTGTTTGTTTTGTTTTGTTTTTCGAGACAGGGTTTCTCTGTGTAGCCCTGGCTGTCCTGGACTCAATTTGTAGACCAGGCTGGCCTCGAACTCGCAAAGATCCGCCTGCCTCTGCCTCCCAAGTGCTGGGATTAAAGGCGTGCGCCACCACTGCCTGGCGTATAGCTAGCTGTCTTAAAGTAATCTTGGCAGTAGAGGAATCTCTCTATTCCAGGCCCTTTATTATATAAGGGTGTTAATCTCATTGATAAGGGCTTCCTGCTCTAGCCGTAATTACCTCCTCAAGAACCCACATCCCCAAACCATCACCAATGGGTGCAGATTTAACATGGGCTTGGGGGAGAAACATTCAGAACATAGCAAGATTTAACCAGTAGTGAGTGTGAGCCCAAGTTTGCCTTTTAATAATGTTAGGCCACAGTAGGACTAAAGGTCTGGGTCCCTCACTTGTTACCTTCCCTTCCAAGGTCATAATG
>CAJQZJ010032348.1:3346855-3361288 GCA_907164525.1 Lophiomys imhausi | reverse complement strand
TTAGTAATAAATAAGAGTTAAATAATAATTTAAAAGTTCGGTTTCAGATGTCTGTCTTGTTAGCTGCTATGATAACTCTTGAGTGTTCTGTTAGAACTGGTCTTGGTGAGGTTGGGTTTCTTTGAATATTATTTTGTTGTGAACAGACACATATAACATAAACTACCATTTTGGACTATTTTCAGTGGAGCAGTTCTGTAGTTTAAGTAGACCCACCGGCTGGGCAACTATCACCCTAGGCCGATGGTTCTCAACTTTCCTAATACTGTGATACTTTAATACAGTTTCTCGTTTTTGTGGTGACCCCAACCATAAAATTATTTTCGTTGCTACTTCATAACTATAATTTTGCTACTGTTATGAATCATAAATATCTGTGTTTTCTGATGGTCTTAGGAAACCCCTGTGAAAGGGTTATTTGACCCCTAAAATGGGTCATGACCCACAGGTTGAGAACCATTGCCCCGAACATCTGGTAGAAAACATCCAGCCAGATTGTATTGTCTGAGCATGTTTTATTTTTCAGAAGTAGACTATATTCATTTGCATATGAATATAATGTTTCTAGAAGAATATCTGCTACAGTTTGAATATGAAGTGTTCCCCTAAACGGGTCACTTTTTAGTGCTTGGTTCCCAATTCACTGTTCACAGGCAGGTCTTCAGGGAAGCCATTGGATCAAGGGGGCTCTGAACATGTCAGTGGATTAATCCTTTGATGGAATTCATAATTTAACAGCATTGGAAACTAAGCAGTGGTCAAATTGGAGGGTGCAGGTTGCCACAGAAGGAGCAATCTCGTCCCTAGCTCCTTTCTTTCCCTCTTGTTCCTCTCCCTGTTCTCTCTTTCCCTCTCCCTTTTTCTATCTTTCCCTCTCCTTCCACCCTCTCCCCTTATCCCTCTTTTCTTTGTTTCTCTCCTCCTCTGCTTCTTGGCTTTTGTGAAGCAGCAGCCGTCCTCCATCATGCCCTTCCACTGCTCTGTTTCTGTCTTGCCACAGGCTTGAACGCAATGGAGCAAGCTAGCCTTTGGTGGAAACCCCTGAAACCACAAGGTGGTGGAAATCCTTCCTTCTTTAAGTTGTGTGTCTCAGATGTTTGTGCTAGCAGTGGAAAACTGACCAACACAGTGCCTGAACTACCGTGGTCTCTTCCAGGGGAGTCACTGAGCAGGGCTGAAAGTTCATTTTCTTTAGCTTCTATATTGTTTAGGGTTTTATTTTTTTTTAAGTAGAAGCATATTATTTTTGTAATTACTATGAAATTTTAAATAGTCCTTGGTCTGGGGCAATGGCTCAGTTGGTAAAGTGTGTGCCTTACCACCACATACACCTGAATTTGATGATGGGTGTGTGGTAGGTGTGCAATCCCACTGAGGGGGAAGCAGAGATAATAGATATCCCTGGGGATCAGTGGCCAGCAGTCTAACCTAGTTGATGAGCTTCAGGCCAAAGAGAGACCCTCTCTCAAAGGTGATGGATGGCCTTCCTGAGGATGACAACTGTGATTGTGCGGTCACTTCCACATGTGTGCACATGTGTGCATGTGCACTTCCCCCAACAGACATTAAAGATAATCTGATGCTGGTGTTTCTCTCAAGTGATAGGTTAAGCCCCTAAATCCTTACAAGAAATACAACTATCAGACAACGTGCAGTGACATGATTGGCTTTGCTCATAAAAGGAATTAAGAGTAACTACGGGGTTCTTCTGCCTGTTTAATCTCTCTGTTCTAGATGTATCAGAAAGGAAGAAGCCAGACGAGGGACCCATTTATATCCAAAGTCTCTGACGTTCTCAGAATGTGGCTTGGAGCTGGTTCCAAAACCCAGAACTTAAAACTCAGCTAGTCAGGCGTGGTGGCGCACGTCCTTTAATCCCAGCACTTGGGAGGCAGAGGCAGGCAGATCTCTGCGAGTTTGAGGTCAACCTGGTCTACAAAGCGAGTCCAGGACAGCCAGGGCTGTTACACAGAGAAACTTTGTCTCGAAAAAAAAAAAAAACCCAAAACAACAACAACAACTCAGCTAGCATGTGGAATATGAAATTTCCAGCTTCATTCAGTTCCAAAAGATACATGGCTAGGCCCTGGTAACTCCACCTTCCTGCCCTTACTAGTATCCACTGGGACCAGCATGTAGGACTCCCTGTGAGCTGGGGAATACCGTCTGCCCTCTTCAGTGTTGGCTGGGTCTCCTGTCTTACTGATGAGAATGTGCCAAGCTAGGCTGCACGATGCTTGGGCTGACTTCACATTACAAACAACTGACAGTGTTTATGTCTTTGATACCTATTGTAAGCTTCTCTTACAGGCAAGCCATGAGGGTGTGTAGAAGTCAACAAGCTTTCTTAAGAGAAAATGGAGGAAAGCACAGGAAAATGAAATGCTCAGTCTGTGTATTTGGTTCCAGTTCTGTGTCCCTCTACTTCCCTTGCTTGGTGAGGCAGCCAGGGGTTCATAAGGTTGGGTGTGGCTGTGGAGCAGCTACCAAGGCAAATGAGGAGAGGCCATGGAGCTGTGCCTAAGCTGGTGGCAGTTGCGGTGCCCAGTATCTGACGCTTCTGCCCTGAGCCCTCATCCTGTAGCTGCTTGGAGGTGTTTCTTCATCTGTCACCTCTGAGCCCCCCATGTCTGTGTGGAAGAACTAGAACAGACATCTAGGCCCTGCTTTCCATGTGAAGAGAGAAGCTCAGGGCACAATGGATCCCAGCCAGGATCACACAGCAGACCAGGCCAGGCCTCAGGCTATCCTACCTAGACCTATGCTGTGTCCTGCAGCCCAGGTACTGGATGAAGAAACTTCACCATTCATTCAGATTCCCTACTCCCTGCCCATCAAGAAAGGAGATCTTGGCATCTGGTCCCCAGAACAATGTACCTATTGGCTATTTTTAGTGGGTCATTTATATTTATAGTGTCCATGTGGGTTTTATTTTAGAGCTTGTTCCCTTTATTAATGTGTCACCTACATGAGACCTTGGGAAGAAATTTTTATTTTTTTTAAATAAATAAAATTCATTTATTTTATTAGGATTTATTATTTATTTTATTAGGTGTAGGATCTTTGTATATAGCTCAAGCTGGCCTGTAAACCATGACCCTTCTGCCTCAACTCACGTGCTATCTGGATTATAGGGGTACACCACCATGTCTGGTCATGAGATGAATTCTTGATTGGGTTTCGATCTACAAAGATTTTTTTTTTCTTTTTTTAAATTTGAGATAGGTTCTTACTAAATTGTCCTAGTTGTCCTGGAACTCACAGAGATCCACCTGCCTCTGGTTCTGAATGCTGGGATTAAAGGTGTGTGCCACCATGCCCAGCCTGAAGTGATATAGTTTTGACCACTTTATGTAATTTCCTCCTGCGGGGGAGATACATCTGTTCAGCTCAGCCAGTTCTCTCTTTTCCAGGAATCTCAGCAACTATGGGAAGACCTAACTTCCATTGCCAATCATTCCTGGGGCTCAGAGATGGCCCTTGAAGCAGCCTTGTTCTCTTTACTATTGAATATTTCATTTTTTATTTCATTTTGAATTTGCATTTTGCAGTTCATACCAGCTGCCTATAAGTCCTGTGGGAGGAAAGCTGGGTATAAACCATGAAGAAGAAGGATTGGACACCAGGTTACTTGCGGCTTCTCAGAAAGCCACAGGAGAGCCACAGACTTGGGTCTTCTTGCCAGCATTCAAAGAGCAAGAAGGAAGCTTTCGAATTACTTAGCCGATCTGTATCAAGAGACCCTCAACTCACCCTGCAGCAGCTTTGTGTATTTGTTTCTGGGCCTGCACATTTTGGATTTTATCTATACTTATGGTTTAATATTTGTGGTTTAAAGCCTCACTTTGAACTACCCTCAAATCACAGTTTCTCTTGAAAATGACAAAAGGTGTCTACATATGGTCTATGTGGTATTTGAAGAAGTGCTGAGTGAAATTTGTGAGACATGATTAAATGGTCCATGCTGCTTCTGGGAAGTCTGCTTGCGATTTCACTACCTTCGAGGGACTCTGGTTAAGATGCCTTTTCCCTGGGACACTTGGTTTGGGGGAATTTGAAGAAGCAGACCTGGTTCTTATTCTGATTTGCTGGTTGGTGTGACAGTGTGTAAGGGACATGTCGTGAGTGCTGAAATTGTCCAAGAATGGAATATGAGGGACAGTTACAGCCCAGAGTGCTGGGATGTGAGGCAGATGCCTCACTGTGGGGCTGGAGCGGAGGCTCCGCAGTTAAGACTGCTTGTTGCCTTCTCCAGTTTTAGTTCCCAGCATCTGCATCACGTGGCTCACAAGTGCCTACAACTCCAGTTTGAGGGGCTCTGATGCCCTTTGGCCTCTGCTGGCACCTGCAGGCAAATGGTGCACATAACTCTAATACACATACACATGCAAATAAAAATAAATCTTAAAAAAAGAAGTCCTTGCTAGAGGTGCACATAAGCCTGTGTGAGCACACTCATACACATAAAAATAAGTAAATCTTTGAAAACAAGAAATCCTTGCTACGAAGTTTTGTGCAAGAACTCTTGTGTTAGAACTCCAGCAAGAGCTGTTGGACACATCAGGGAAGGAACATTTTAGCCCTAGGTGGTCCTCTGCTAAATATTCACTCCAAGCGCAGGGACTTTGGACTGTCTTGTTTATAGTCTAATTTTCTAGTGCTTAGCACAGAATATATAGGTGAAGAAAGAAAGGATGATGGATGGATGGATGGATGGATGGATGAATCAATGGGCAGGGGCCATGGCAGATTCCATCAGAGGCCAGGAGGCCAAAGAGACCTGGTTGGGCTGAGAAAAAAGGTGATCCAAAAGCTAGTGATGTTTAGTAAAGGGAGTTAACCTACAGGAGAATGGGCCAGACTTTTTAGGCCTCATGTCTGGCGTTCCAGGGGATACAAGGAAGCCCAGGAACCCAACCAACCCACCCTTTAGAAATGCACCATAACAGGTGGCAACAGACTAAAGACCAATGAAGGCCCTGAACAGTGATGATCAAGGGGCCATGGACATACCTAAAAGCTGGTGGGTACATCCTCAGGGTCTCTGCAATCACCATGTCCAGATAGGGCAGGCCTTCCTGCAGGCTGCAGTATTCAGGGGCTGGCTGAGGCAGATAGCAGACAAAAAGGAGGTTGTGTTAGAAGGAATCTCACGGCTCTTGGTCTTTTTCATAAGCCCTTATTCCAACCTCAGTAAATATTTCTGTGAATGTCCCACAAGATGAAAAGTAGATTCTATCCAGATGGCCTCTCAGTAGCTCCAAGCATGTTCTTCTTGTTTCATTTCTTCGTGTTTTACATTGCTGAACAAGTGCAGCCTGGGACTTGGGGGTGTAACATGGAGAGATCTGGTGTGATGGTTTGTGTTGTCACCTGGGAGCTGGGCTTATAGTGTATTATCTTGATAGTGTTAATTGAGGAGAGAAGACACCCACTGTGGGTGACACCATTCCATGCTCTTTTCTGACTGTGATCATGTGACCATGTGACCAGCTGCCTGAAGCTCCCAATGCCTTGACCTCTCCCACCATGGTGGACTGTAACTTGGAACTGTGAGCTAAAATAAACCATTTTCCTTAAGTTCTCACAGTATTTTTATCACAGCAACAGGAAAATCAACAAAGGCAGACTCTTATGTACAGTGACAGTCCCGTTTATTGGGAACTGATTGTGTAGCTAAACATGGCAAGCCCATGCACTTGTTTAATCCTCCCAGCAAACCAAAGTGGCAGCTCCCCCCCTCCTCCATCTTTTAAATGAGGAAGCCTAGGCTCCGAGAGACTGTCACCTGGGTAGTAATCCGTAGAACAGTCAAGCTAAGAGACACAGAGAGAGAGAGCCGGGCGTGGTGGTGCATGCCTTTAATCCCAGCACTTGGGAGGCAGAGGCAGGCGGATCTCTGTGAGTTCGAGGCCAGCCTGGTCTACAAAGTGAGTCCAGGAAAGCCAGAGATATACAGAGAAATCCTGTCTCGAAAAACCAAAAAACAAAACAAACAAACAAAAAGAGACACAGAGAGAAGTTGCAAAGGATAAAAGCCTGCAACAGTTAGCAAGGATGAACAGGTGACAAAACCCGCCAAAGATATTACATATCAGCAAGAAGAGACAACTCATGTGAAAAGCTGTCAATGGGGATGAAAAGGCATAACTCAAGAGGAGTAATGCAAGTCACGATAAAAAAAATACAAAACAGTATTATTCTGTTTCTTACACATGATTAGAAGTTGGAAAAGACTGATTAAATTTTGGGAGTGCAGTTGCCAAGGTTCCTAAAATCTGGTGACTCTCAAGGGGAGGGACAGATTGGTGTGTACAGTCAGCCGGGTGTGGGTACCCATGGGTGGGGCAGGGCCTGACCCAGGCACTCCCAGCCTGCCACTGCACTCCGTGCAGGAGGTGGGAATTTTTCTTTTTGGCAGGTGTTGCTATTCATCTCTGAAATGCTCCCACAGGCTCATGTTTTAAATGCTTGTTTCTCCAGATGGTGGCATTATTTAGAGTGGTAGGGAGCCTGTAAGAGGTGGGGCCTAGCTGCTGGAAGTAGCTAAGTAGAGGCAGGCCTTGGAGGTTAAAGCCCAGGTCCTGGTCTGTCTCCTGGTCTTATCATGAGCAAAGGCCACCACAGCCTTAGTGCTTTCAATTAATTAGTGGCAGTCCTCCCAGAAGAACCCCTAATCTGGGGGAGGGCTTTCTTCTGTGTCCCCCTCACAGACTAAGTCCATCCTGCAGCTGACATTCTCCACAGACTGGCCCCAGGTGACTCTACCTGCTGGAAACAGACCCACAGCCAGGAGACCACAAGGCCACACTGCCAGGTGAGGCATTGCTAGTACTCCCCCCCCAACCCTCCCATGAGCATCCTGGGGCAGCTGCAGTGTTACCTGGGAAACTAGTATACATGCAGAAAAGCTAGTGGTGGAAGAGGAAGTAGGGTCAGGACACCTGGAGTCTTGAAGTCTATAATAAATTCTCTATGATGGTTCAGCTTCTCAATGAAATGCAGCTGTTAATGATGGGCCATCATGAGTCAGGTTGCAGCAAATGTAGTAGCTGAATCCCTTATCTGTAAATGTTCATGAGTTTAGAAGGCAAAGGAGATATTTGCACTTTGTAATATAAAATGCCAACTATCTCTCCACTTTCCCACCGCTTTCCCACCTCCACTTGGGGAACTGTTTCCATCTGAGGCTCTTGGCTTCACACTTCCATCTCCCTCCTAGGTCCTGTGTGTGTGGTTGGTGCTCTGTGATTGTTGTCTTGAGACTGCTAGATTTGCGCTCTGGGGTGGAGTGGGAAAGAACTCACATGCAGGTTCTGGGGCTTGGATGGCCACTCCCTGCCCCTCTCCCCGCCCCCCCTGGGGTGCTGTCTTCCCTGGAGGAGTTCTCAGGTGCCTTCTCTGTCCTGACTCCTGGACACAGACATGAGAGAGGGTGTGAAGGGGGGGGGCTCACATATGTTGCAGCATCTTGGGATGACCATGGTGGCCATCTCAGCTTCAAGCTAAGATGTGATGGGAATGGTCAGAAGGCACAGAGAAGTAGCAGTCTGCTGTGGGCACTGAGGGAAAGAAAGACACCTGGACCGACTTCCCCAGACTCTACTCCCTTCCCTAGCCTCTCCCCCCACAAGCCAGGCTGATTGACTACCTGTGAAAGTCTGGACTCCCTCAGCCCAGCCCAGGCCTGAAGGAGCTTAGGGGTTCCGAGGATACTTTCCTTTCTTCTTTTCATCTTCATGAGTTTGTTTTGTGTTTGTGTCCCCTGTCCACTGAGTTCACGAAATGTGAATTGTGCAATCTCTGTGATTCTGCAATTGACTTTGGAAACTGGCTTTGTATGATATAAAGATGGGTGGAAATTTTCAAGTAAATAATTGAAAATTTAGGTTTTTTTTTTCTTCACTAAGGATGACGTTGAGTAGAAATGAAATAGCACCCTGACAAATCAACAAGAGACCATGGAAGAAAAAGAACCGAGCTACATCTGCATGGCCGGCACTTCCTCCTACCTTTTGAGTAATAGTCCTATGTTTGCAGTTTGCTTTAGGCCTCACAAACGGTATAGTCAGCTCTGCAAGTTGTGGCTATTTAGTCCAAGGGGATCAATGTAGAAATCTGGACTGGGGCAAAGAAAAAGGAGCCAGAAATTGAGCATGGCTAAGTCATGAGCTGTTGGTGGCCACCTGCTTCATAGATTAGTGAGTGTAAAACACCAATTGGTTCCAAGAAAGAAACAAATTAGATGTAAAGAGAGAAGCAGCAGCAAAGGACAGAGACATTTCTTGATGTCCCAGAGTGTTCTTGTTCCTGTGTGCTATCTGCTCCAGGCAGGTTCCCACTTGTGAACAAAGTCAGTGACATTTTGAATCCTGCTACCTGTAACCACAGGGGTCCTAACAAATGCAAGAATATGAAAAGAAAAAAGAAAGGGAGAGAGGAAGAGAGGAAGAAAGGGAGGGAGGGAAGGAGAGAGGGAGGGACACAGTGACTACAACACAGTATAGAATTCTCTCTTTGGGCTAATATCCAAAATTTACAAAGAACTCAAGAAATTAAATGCCAAGAAATCAAATAATCCAATCAGAAAATGGGGAACAGAGCTAAACAGAGAATTTACAAAGGAGGAATCCCTAAATGCTGAGAGACACTTGAAATGCTCAGCATCCTTAATCATCAGAGAAATGCAACTCAAGACAACTCTGAGATTCCATCTCTCACCTGTCAGAATAGCTAAGACCAAAAACTCAAATGACAGAACATGCTGGCGAGTTTGTGGAGAAAGGGGAACACTCTTCCATTGTTGGTGGGAGTGCAAGCTTGTACAACCACTATGGAGGTCAGTCTGGTGATATCTTAGAAAACTTGGAATAGTTCTACCTCAAGACCCAGCCATACTACTTCTGGGTATACATCCAAATGATTCCTCACTGAATCACAAGGAAGTTTCCTCATCTATGTTCATAGCAGCCTTATTTGTAATAGCTAGAAACTGGAAACAACCCAGATGTCCCTCAACCGAAGAATGGATTAAAAAACTGTGGTACATCTACACAATGGAATACTACTCAGCCATCAGAAACAACGAAATCATGCAATTTGCAGCCAAATGGATGGAACTAGAAAAGCTCATCCTGAGTGAGCTAACTCAGACTCAGAAGGATGCACGTGGCATCTATTCACGTATGATCAGATTTTAGCCATATAGTACAGGATAGCTATACTACAGCCAATGTACCAAAGGGAATATGAACATAGACTTTGTTTCCTGTCAGTGAGACACTTTGCCCTAGTGATGCTGCCTTGTAGGCCCCCAGTGTATGAGGAGGCTCTTGGCCCTCATATGACTGCTGAACTGGGGCAGGGGACTGATATGTAGGGACACTCTACTCCAGAGGAGTGGGATGGAAGGGATGGGGGTAGAGGTTGGGAGGGCGGGACTGGGAGGGGTGGAAAGAGGGCACTGTGATGGAGATGTAACCTGAAGTAATAGATAAACATAAAAAAGAATTCTCTCTTCAATCTCTTTCTCTGTCTCTAATATATCTAATACATATTAGATATATATTAGATTTAGATGCTGCGTCTCTCTGATGGGTAAATGGTGCTGCCTCCCAACTAAACTCTTGTGATTATAAACTGTCTAGATTTATCAAAAAAGAGAAGCTCATTAGGTGGGCTGACTGATGCCCTCATTACAAAGACACCTTCATTTACTCATTCTCTGCATGGGCTTTTCATTGCTCCTAAACTTTGACTCAAGTGTACCTATGAGCATCACCTTGGTTCAGTGTTCTGAATCTATGTAGGCACTTGGGCCCACTCTCTGGGGATTTGATAGTCTGTGGTAGGTCTTTCTAGAGGCTCCCTGGAACCTGAGTGCCCACAACACAGGAAGAGTAAACAAACAACGTAAAGAGAAACACACCCTTCATTTAAGTTAAATCCAGATCAGGCAACAAAAATCCTAGGCTCTGTCTAGCAGAGCAATGGATTTATTCGTTTGTTTCAGGGATCTAAGGGACGCAAAGGGCCTGAGCTGAGCATGCCAGCAGAGGGCAGCAAGTGTATGGTAAATGGGGCCTCTTGAAAGGACCTCAGAAATCATTGTATCTGACCTCTTCATAATAGAGAAAAAGTGAGACCCAGAGAGGAAACCTTTCAGCCCAGAGTCTTGCTGAGAGCATGTTCTGAGCACTTCTTTACTCAGCACTCTTTTCAGCGAACACCTTACACAGCTGCCGGGCTTGGTGCCAGAGAGCCAGAGTGACAAGGGCCCAGTCCTTTGGGGAACCACACTTCTAACATTGTGACACTGGACGTCACTGGTGTTGGAGAGGAGAGCCTTGGGAGGAACAGAGCTTCCCATTCAGCCTGGGGAACCATTCATTCCTTCACCCACCTGTAAGCCCTGTGCCAGGCACAAAAGATGCACGAACAGCAGCCCATCACCTTCCTAGAGTTCCCAGTCAGCTAGGGTCTAAGCAAGTGGATAAGGTGAGATGGGAGAACAGAGGAAGGACCGGCATCACTGACAGCTGCCAGGAGGGAGCCATGTCTACACCAACCTTCATGAAGAAAGGTATGTGGGTGGTGCTTCAAACAAATATTACAGCTCAGTCAGGGGACTTTGAACCCAATGGTATAGTTGGGGGTTTTGTTGTTGGTTTTTTTTTTTTTTAACTTTAGTCCACAGTGCTTTATTTGAATTCTTTCTAATATTTAAAAAAAACATTTATTTATTTCAGCATTTTTTATTTCTTCAAGTTACATCTCAATCACAGCCCCTCTTCCCCCTCCCCCTCCCAGTCCCACCCTCCTATCTCACCCTCTTCCCCCTCTCCCTCCTATCAGCTTTTTAAAAAACTTAAGGTGTGTCTCCCCCCCAACAGCTCCCCCTTTTAGTCCAATAAAAGGCTCTCTTTATTGTAACAATAAATATAATACAAAGCAATAAGAACAATTAGGCCACAATTATGAAAATGCAAGGTATAACATAGATTCCCAATGTCCAGTCCATACGTATTTGGCAACTGATAATAATATTCTATTATCTTTCTATCTCGATGAGTTTAACTTTGAACCCAATGGGATAGTTGTTTTTAAAGAATTATGCTTGATCTTGTTCTTAGTGTGATGATGGATGGCACTGTGGTCAAGTTTTAGAAATAAGACAGAATATGCTGGCCATGTTATCGAAATACTAAAATGTTTGGAGATGACTTAGGAAGGAAGTTTGGTGCTTAAAATAAAAATCTTTTTTTTTTTTTGGTTTTTTTCAAGACAGGGTTTCTCTGCATAACAGCTCTGGCTGTCCTGGACTCGCTTTGTAGACCAGGCTGGCCTCGAACTCACAGAGATCCACCTGCCTCTGCCTCCCGAGTGCTGGGATTAAAGGCGTGCGCCACCACCTCCCGGCCTAAAATAAAAATCTTACAAGTGGAGAAAAGGTAGGTAAATAGTGAATATAAATTGATCATGAGATAGACTTGTTGAAGTAGGTGACAACAGGTTCATAGGTATACCCTAAGTGGCCTTATAATTTATTTATTTTTAACGATATGTTCATTTGTACATCATGTGTATGGGTGTTTTGCCTACACATATGTCTGTGCGTTATGCGTGTGCAGTGCCCACAGAAACCAGAAAAGGGTTTGGATCCTCTTGAACTAGAGTTGCAGACAGTTGTTAGCCAGCATGTGGGTGCTGGGACACCACAGAACCCAGGCCCTCTGGATGAGCAACTGTTGAACCATCTCTCCCACCCCTAGTAAAGCCTTCCATAATAAAAAGTCAAAACACTAAGTAAAAGTTTACGTAAAACGGCAGTGAGTGGACTGACTATACAGACTCTTAGGTGGGTGCAAGGGATGTAAATGGCTTTGCCAGGCTTGACATATGGGGGTCATGTGCCATCCTGAGTTGAACCTTGGGTGGATGGCAAGGTGTTGTGCACAGGAGGGAGAAACGAGTCCCATCTGGGTGACCGTGTGTTCCAAGAGAAGACGCCAAAGAGAGCCAGGTAGCTGCTGGGTGAGAGGGTGTGGCACACAGCAGGTTTTCTGAATGTGGTTTTTCTTGGGCATCTAGACACACACACACACACACACACACACACACACACACACAAAATGGTGTGTGGTGACACTACTGCTGATGGAATTTATTTGACAAAAGGAAAGGGTGGGAAGCTTCGTGAAGGAAGTATCTATCCTTGGACATGCTCTGGTGTGTGTGTGTTTGTGTGTCTTGGTCAGAGAAGGCTTGCCATACAAGTGGTGGCATGTGCCTATAATTCAGTGGTTTCCAACCTTCCTAATGGTGCAACCCTTGAATCAGTAATCCCTAACCATAAAATCATTTTCATAGATACTTCATAACTGTAATTTTGCTACTGTTGTGAATTGTTATGCAAATATCTGATATGTAGATGGTCTTAGGTGACCCCTGTGAAAGGTTGTTCAGCCCCCAAAGAGATCACAACCCACAGATTACGGAAATTGCTATCATCCCTACACTAGTGAGGAAGAGATGGGATGCCTGGGTCTTGATGGCCTGCTGGTCTAACCAAATTGACAAGCTCTAGGTTCAGTGAGAGACCCCATTTCAAAGAGATAACACACACACACACATATGAAAGTGTCCTTGGAAGAAAAGGCTAGAGGTTTGCTCCACATGTTTAAAAAAGAAAGAACATCTGCTGGGGCTGGGACATGGGTCAGTGGGTGAAGGGTTTGCTGTACAGGTTTGAGGATCTAAGTTCAGATCCCTGGGAGCCAAGTAAAAACCATGGCAGCCTGCTCTGTACCCCAGCACTAAGGACAGAGATGGAGGATCCTAGGGTTCACTGACAAGCCAGTCTAGTTAACATGGCATGTTCTAGATCTAATGAGAAATCTTGTCTCAAGGTTGGGGGTGGGGGGTGGGGACAGCTACCCGATGTTAACCTCTGGCTTTCATATGTGCAAACATGAACAAGCTCACCCTTATATGTGCATCACACACACAAACACACACAGGTACACACTCGTCTATCTGTCCACATAGTGGAAGGGATGGAGGGGCAACACTGAGTTCTGGCTGGACCACCCCAGGCTGTTGTCCCAGTTTCTAACAGTTGCTTAATGTTCATGAGGATGTGTCTGTAGGAAGTGGAGGGCAGGGGTAGGAGTATAAGAGGGTAGTGGGGTGGGGCCTGCTTGGCCTGAAGGGCCAGGGAAACTTCGAAGCCTGAGTAGAATATTCTCTTACTTCCAGCTAGGCAACATGTCAAGTGTCTAAGCTTCCAAAACTTAGAATGTTGTTGTGAAGTCATCCTGGGTTCTGAAGCTTCCAGACTTAGAATTAAGGAACCCAAAACCCACCTCACCCATGAGTAGCCCCATCTCTCCCTCTCCCTTGCATTCCTTGGGGGAATCACCATGTTCCACAAGTGCAGGACACAGATACAAATGAGTCACCCAACAGCTACAGCCTGGGCCTGGTTGCCAGGCACCATCAGTGGGTCACCTTGGATGTCCCACCCCAACCCACAGGAAGGGCAAATGGATGATGAAAATGGCTGTTTCCAGAAGTTGTAACAAACCAGTTGATGTTTCTGTTGGGGTACGCCCAGTGGCAAGACTCCTCTTGATAAGAGACAGCTGTCCTCTGTAAGGAGTGTTAGTATGAAAGTGACTCCCAAGGCTTATTATCAAAGTCATTTCAACTGGGATTTGCTTTATAAAATGAATTTCTGTGCTCTAAGAAAGGAGAAAATTAAGTATCAGGAAAATGGAAATTTAAAGAGTGAGTGGGACCTGCCCCATGTTTACATTCTGACACTAGGATTCTTTGATTTTCAGGGAGATTTTCATTTATGTTTGATCTTCACTGGACAGTAAATTCTAGTTTTATTTCTTTGATTTTTGGCCTCTTAGCCTTTTAAAAATTTTTTATTTATTTTATGTGTATGTTTTACCTGCATGTGTATATGTGTTCCACGTGTGTGTCTGATGCCCCATGAGTTCAAAAAAGGTGTCGGATCCTCTGGAACTGGAGCAATGGATGGTGGTGAGCCACCGCATGGGTGCTGGGAATTGAACCTGAATTCTCTATAAGAGGGTCTCTGCAGGTGCTGTTAGCGCCTGAGCCATTTCTCTAGCTCCCTGTATTAAATGTATTTAACACTGTTTTATTTTCACTTTTGTTTTTGTTTCCCCCTTTTTTGGGGGGGGAATAGGGTGTTTTGCTTGATCGCACTGGGTGACCATGAACTTGTGATCCTCCTGCCTCCATTTCCCAAGTGCTGGATTATGGGGGTGTGGCACCACACCAAGGTTACTGACACATCCTGTAGTGGGAAATAGTATTTTCCTTTCCTACCAGCCTATGTTTTCTACATTTTCAGCTTGTGTGTGTGTGTGTGTGTGTGTGTGTGTGTGTGTGTGTGTG
>CAJQZJ010032348.1:3186654-3339422 GCA_907164525.1 Lophiomys imhausi | reverse complement strand
CACACACACACACACACACACACACACACACACACACACACACACACCAGAAATCTAAAGGGTAGTTCATTGTGTTTTCTTTTAAACGAACACTTAGAGATTTTTTTACTTTCTTGACAGCTGACAGAATGGTAAAAAGGAAGGAGTTGTGCATCTAACAGGCCCTGCTGGAAGATGGCAGAGAAGATTCTGGCCTCACTGAGACTCTGTTTGTTTATCTGGAAAATGAGGCAATGTCTCTTCAAGAGTCATGGCCAGGCTGTCCTCATAAGTGCTGGTGGAGGTTATCTTGAGAGGTGCTGCTTTTGATTCTTCTGCTTTGAACACAGAATGGTTACGTGAACATGACAGGCTGTTTACAGATCCCGTGAGTCCACACAGGCAAGCCCATCCCACCTCAGAGGAGACAGCTGTACCAAGGACAGGGCCCATGTCAGGTGGGGCTGCCTTGGGGAGATGCTGTGAGGGGGTCCTCTCTGGTGGCAGGAGGTGTGGAAGATGTCATTGGGTAACTCCTCCGAGATGAGGCAGGGTTGCAGCTCAGTGGGCCAGTGGGGCCCCAGGTCCAACCATTTCCTGGATCCAGGTCATGGCTATGGGAAGGGGGCTTCCCGGGAACTCTGGTGTTACCCAGCTCACGGCCAGGTTCTGGTCCTAGGCTCCTTGCTGTCTCTAACCTTGTCTTCCTGAGGACTTCCATACTGACCTCCCTTCTTTCTGTGGTACTTTATGAACTGCAGGGTCTCTGTGAGGTTGGTGACTCCCCTGTCCCAAAGACAACTAAGGCTTCTGTTGGTTTGAATGAGTAATAACCCTCATAGGCTCATTATCTGAATACTTGGTTCCCTGTTAGTCATGAATTTGGGGACATTATGGAGCTTTAGAAGGTGTGGCCTTGCTGGAGGAAGTACGTCACTGGGGGTGGGCTTTGAGAGCCATAGACTTGCTCCACTTCTAGTTTGTTCTCTCTGTTTCCTATGTGCAGTAGAGATGCACTCTCCTGGCTTCCCGCTGCCACACCTCCTCCACTATTATGGACTCTCCCTCTGGAACTGTAAGTCAATATAAACTATAAGTTGTGTCTGGTTATGACATTTCTATCACAGCAACAGAAAAGTAGTTGGTACGGTCCCCTCCCAGTGGGTGCTCTTGTCATGTGGGAGGAAATAGATGCTCCAGAGCTTAGGTGGCAGTGAGACAGCTGGGGCTGAATCTAGGCCTGTTTCCACGAGGTCTTCTTGTAACACTGTGGCCTGTCCCCTTTCCACCCAGCACTATTTTAGGTGTTTCTCTGTAGCTGGCATCTCTTGTGAGAAGGACTTCTTACAAAGAGTGGCCTCTGCAAAGGCAAAACCAAGAGCAGAAAGGCCCCAGAGAGAGGGATGGCCTGAATTACCCTACTGTGTATTGCCTCTTCTCCAGCTGGAGGTGAAGCAGAATGACACTTATGGGGAGGAAGGAGCTTTTAAATTAAACTGGAGTGGGCTTTCATCAGGGACAGCACCTGCCTCCAAGTCTTATTTCCTATAGGCCACAGTTTGGTGATTCCTCAAAGCTGGCTGCCCCAAGAATTCAGACATGTCTGGCTGAGCCCCAGAGACACCTATAGGCCTCTCAAAGGAACTGTGGATTCCCTCAACTCCTTGGGGCATATTGCCAGAGAAGATGTGGTGGTCACAGTGGGCTCTGGGGGAGGTGCAGGCTCTTTGTGCACCTCCTCCTCCTTATTTGCCACCCACATAGCACTGTAAGAGGAGCAGAAAGGCCCCAGGTCTCTGCATCTTTCATGGGGTGGGAAGGGTCTCCCCGCCTCTTCTCAGTGCCTCCAGAAGAAGCCCCTCCTCATTTTCTGGAAAGGCCACCCTTCTCTTTAGAACTTTCTGGTACCCTGGGCCTTCCACCAGTCCCAGCTCTGGGTCCTGTTCTGGGTACCCTCTTTTGGCTTTCTTATCTCTGTGACTGGCCTGTTCTGATGTGGGAAACACCCCAAGGGGGTGAGGATGGCCCCATGGGAACAAGTTACTTCCTCAGTCACACATGAAAAAAGATTTTAGTTTATGTGCTGATTTCAGTGATGATTCTTTCAGAAATAAACCCTTTTTTCCCTAATAAGAATTTTGTCTTCCCCGCAAGAATCCACTTATCTACCATGGGACCCCTTCAGGTCTGTACATGGCCTTTTCTATGGCTCTATGGCACCTGTACCTGCTTTGTACCCAGTACTCTATAGGGCATGGATAGAGATGTCCCATGCACAGTCCCTGGGGCCAAGGGCACAGGGATATCCTAGTGGGTGGTTAGAAGTGAGGGCCCTGTGACTTTCTAGGGACACTGTGAAGGTCAGGATCTGTCTTGGGTGGAGGTGGGGACATTGGAAAGCCTTCCCCAGAGAACAGGAGCCTGATGCTGAAGCAATTTTCCAAATGCATTTGTGTTCTTTCACACAGAAACAATAAAAGCAGTTAAACAAGGTTTTGGAACAACGCTGAACCGTGTTCCATTGCCGCTGCATGTTTATTGCCATTTTATTGGCACACACTCTTCTGTGGTTTCTGCCTCACTTCAGCCCAGTCCCAGCCCAGAGATGGTGGTGGAGGCCCGTGTTAATGAGGGCAATTTGTTTTGGCTGGGGATCTTAGAGTCTTGTGTTTCTTTTGTCTCTATGCCTGCTGCCCCATTTCTGGGCCTCGTGAACACATGGACTCCTGGCTCACAACCCTACAGTCTTAGAACATCCTACTCCATGCAGGGGCAAGGCTTCTTGAATGGACTCAGCATGAAGGTTTGAGTAGATGAGAGGGTGAGTCCCTGTAGGTATCAGAGGTGGCATTTCAGGTCACTCCAGGGAGGCCCTTAGGGGAGGGCTAGCTGGCTGTAGACTTTTCTCTCTCAGGATCATCAGTCCAGGCAGTCAAAATCAGAGATTAAGTCTATGGCCACACACACAGAGACCGAGAAGGTAAAGTGTTAAAGAGGGCAGGAAAAGAAGTACAGTGTGTGTGTGTGTGCACGCGCGCGCGCGTGCATGCACTAGAGAAACCATCAGCAATCCTGAGGGGATGCACAGCTGAGCTGTAGCCCTTCAGAGTCCAAGATAGGAGGTCTTCAGGGTCAGAACCAGGATGTAGGATGAATTTTCAGAGAACAAAGAGTCATGTGTCACAGACAGGATGCAGATCTGCGGGGCTGGCTATTGCATGGGTGAGCTGAGATGAACATCTCTCTAAGCCTGGGCTGCTGAGACAAGGAAATGAAGGTGTTAGGCAGGGACAAGCACACCTCACACCCCGGACACCACCTGTTTCCACATGGGAAACCTTTACAGGTATTTGCAGGATCACCCTTCAGAACCTTGAGGGGCAGGGAAATGTGGCTGTAAGGAGGATAGGGTCAGGGTGGAGAGAGGCCAAGCCCGGGAGGAGTGGGAGCAGGACAGTGACATCATTTTATGAGAGGAATGCTTCAGGCCTACAGCGAAACTTCGCCTTGCTCTGTGGGTGACTTTCACCTGTGCTGTGTATAAACCAAGTTATCGTTTATAGATGAGGGATTTATGTGTAAGGTCAGGAGGCACAGATGGTAGCATCTGGCAAGAGGGAGGTGGGGCTTGTGGCATGGAGTGAATGAGAACCATGCTCTGTCTGATTCAAGGCCTGTGACAGGGACAACAGAAGGACACAGGAGAGAAGAGGCCAATGGAGCAATCTGTGGCTGATGCTTCATGAGATGGGACCTAAACCATGTCAGCAGAGTAAGGGGCTCTCTAGGACTAGGGTCTTTGGGGTCAGGGAGGTTAAAAGTGAGTAGGAGAAGGCAGGACTATGGTCTGGAATGTGGTACTCTGGCCAAGAGGAGGAAAGATGCTGTGGACTCTACTCCCTCCGCTGCAGTAACCACTGCAAAGACCATGTGGGGCCACTCTCTTTGGACCTGGCAGGATGCAGGAAACAGGCTGCTCTGGCTGGTAAGGGCTGGTTTCAGTTAGCACAGGGATCTGCAGCTCTAGCTTAACAGTGTGGTTAGCTATGTAGAGCTTCACCTCTGGTTTTCTTAGCCTTGAACTTCAGCCCTCCCTGAGTACTGGTAGAGCTCTCTGGTGGAGCCCATGTGAGTGGTGATTACCCACCCTATTGTCTTCATAGTCTAACTTGGGGTTGGGAGCACCCCAGTCCAATTGTTTATCCTCTCTGTGACCTCAGCTAGTACAGCTTCTTCCCGAAGAACTGTTGCTGGGCCAACAGGGTCACCCTTGAGAAGTTTAGCCAGACTTGTGAATTTATTTGGAAAGTAGTGAAAATAGCACACTGTCTTTATTTCTGCTAAGGGCCTGCAGGGCAAGAGGAAATGACAGCAGGAGAGGGACATCAGTGGCCTCTTCTGAAGGTTCCTCTCTTCATCTGTGCCCTCTCTCTTCTTATAGGTCAGCAAGCATGACTAACTGGACCTACTTTGGTGGGCCCATCACCCTGAAGCAGATGGCTGAGCAAACCAATTCTCATTTCCAGCCAGACAAGCAGGGACAGCCACCAATGGCTTTCTGCATACACCCTTGAGCAAAGACATCCCTATCCCTGCTACACAGAGTGCCACATAGCCCTCTGCCCTCGTTCTGGGTTTGCATGCTCATGAGCTGGGGTCTAGAGTTCTCTAGCATGCCTTGTGAATCACACCACTGTCATGCATGTTCTAGGGCTCAAAACAGCCTGTGCTAATGCTCAGAGAAAGCTGTGGGGGTTGTAGAAGGCTGAGGCGAACAGAGCTGTCCTGTCCTTGGAAGTTGGATGGAGAGCAGACAAGGAGCCACCCCTGGGACTCAGAATGCAGGGGACAGGAGCAAGATCACACAGCTGGGATGGTGAGTCACACCCAGATGCCTGTGCAGCCAGGAGGCACCATGACTGTGAGCTGGTACCCAGAGGGCCCGGGTGTGATGTGGAAGGGCTGCAGCATCAGGCCTCGCTGCAGGCAGGAGTTACCTCCTGCTGATGCTACTGGAAGGGATGGGCCAAATGTAGCCTGAGCTCCCACTGTTTCAAGAAAAAGCTAGAATCTAGATTCTTTTTTTGTAGAATTATAATTTCTTAAATCCAGCAATTAGTACACAGTTAAAAACTAAAATAATACCTCTCTAGTTGCACTCAGTTTATAGGTGGCCTGCTCTGACTTCTGTCCTCCACATGCTGCTGTGACTGGATTCTGTGGGCTGGTCAGCCCCCTGCCATATCATATGATGTCTGCCCACTTTGAACCCAGTCTCTAGGAAGCTGTGGTATTTGTCCCCCAACTTAGCTAAGAAAATAACATTCTTTCTCTAAACTTCGACTTGGCAGGTGGGTGGATTTCTGGTTCTTCATTTAAAAAAAATGAAGAATGCACCTGATAGGAAAATGCCATTTCTTCTCAGACAAAGCACCACTCTTTGGAGTCTGGGAGGTTCTCATGTCATTTAGAGTCATCTAGGTCCAGGCAAGGGTGACCTTGTCTACCTGTTCTCGTCTTCAGGATCCTGAGATGACTTTGTGTCCCAACATATTATTTTTTTTAAAGTCACATAGAACAAAGACAAAACTGCCTGCAACTAATTTCTGCTCATCCCCGGAGTTGCCTTTCTTTCTGATGAGTGGTCTCAACAGAAAAGGTTCCACTGTCATCAGACATGTGTTTTATAATTGCTTTATGACTGCTTTAGGCTCAGAGGCCCCAAACATAGGAACAAAACTGGGAATGTGAGATGAGCTTGGACCACATGGTGTCAGGGAGGGGCCTTCAGCCTTGGTAGGGACTGTGGAAATGAGACTCCAGTTCAGTGTGCCACTGATCACTGAGCCCTGGTGGACAGGAAGAGACAGCTTCCCCTTGTGTTGTGATTCTCATCCTTGAGTGTGCCAGAAGTGACCAAGGAACTTGTGGAAAAGCCAGTGAATAGGCCAGTTTCTACAGACACCGAAGCTGACGGAGCCGCAGGCAGCAAGCTCCCGAGTAGGCAAGCATGAGAAACCCTATGAGAGGCTGGGGTGCTGAGGATTGGCCTGTCACTGTACATCCAAGTTCCTAAGCTCAAGATGATTGCTTCTAGAACATTAGACCAAGACTATTTCTTACAGATGGTTGGGAAAATTCTTCCAGGGCTTTCAGCATTCAACCTCAAATTCCACCTCAAGAGCAGGTACTGGATACTAGAAGTGTATACAGAGTTTAAATTTGTTTCGCGGCTTACCAGCTGTGCGGCCTGAGCTAACTCTGGCAGTTGCAATTTCTCATCCAGAGAGAAGCACTGGCCTTAGTAGCCCAGAGCTGTGTCAACACAAACCTCCCTTCAAGGATGCCTCAGAGAATAGCATCTGCATAAGAAAACTCAGTGGGTGCTCGCTACTTCTGTTCATCCTCCCATGTCCCACCAGGGGCACCACCCCTCAGGCAGCCTTTGTAATGTCCCTGATCAAATCTTGGATTTGCTCTTTCTGAAGAGGCTCATTTGAAAGCTCACTGAGAGTAGGGGAGGCTTCTATGAGGCGACTTTGGGAACAGGCTCCTAGAAAGTAGGCCAAGCAGCACCTCACATAGAGAACCCCTTAGGGGCCCTGCACACAGGGAGAGGCAATGAAGTTGGATGAAAGGAAGTATGGATATAGATGATGAGTGGCCATCAGAATGAGTGGCCATCAGGATGCTCAGGATGCCCCAGACATTGTGTTGGGCATTGGGGATGCTGGCATGGGTGCCTCCTGACACAGAAGCCCAGGGAGGACGATTCCATCCCATAAACACATGTAAAGGCACAGGATGAGATGCTTTAAAGAGAGGATTTGAGGGGCTGGAGAGATGGCTCAGCGGTTAAGAGCACTGGCTGCTCTTCCAGAGGTCATGAGTTCAATTCCCAGCAACCACATGGTGGCTCACAACCATCTATAATGAAATCTGGTGCCCTCTTCTGGCCTGCAGATATACCTGCAGACAGAACACTGTATACATAATAAATAAATCTTAAAAAAAAAAAAAAAGAGAGAGGATTTGAGGGCGATTGAGGGAGATCTGAGAAATTGTTCACAAAATACCGAATACCTGAAAGATTTCATTCAGAGAGAAAATAGAGGGAATTGCCTTTTTCACTTGCTTATCATAAATGTACAGAGCTTCTCATGATACAGGGTCACAATAATTGCTATGACTTAGATACATTCAATGGTGACTTGATAATGGTCAGTGATGTGGCCACCCCAGTCTTTTTTGTAAATGAATATCATGGAAGCAACCTTCAGCTCTGCATCACACCCTCTTATATGCAGCCTGCTGCATCTTCCACACCTACAGGGGCACAGACATTCAGGGACAGGGATGGGCAGGGGACATGAGGCCTTGCCATTTGGGAAGAGATTAGCAATGCCCTAAGTTGTAGGTTGCCCCTCTTTAGGGGGTTTGAATCACAGGTGGAAGGGATATTGGCCTGGTCCAGCCATAAGCTGCCCATCCCCCCAGGTAGAGGTGAGTTTCTTACTCCTGGTATAGTAAGCAGGGATGGACAGAGTGACCTCCAGTACAGACCTAGGTGAGGGTTCCGGAACCTCAGTAGCTAGTATCTACCCATGCTTTCTGATTTGAGCATTGTTTTATTGGCCTCTGGAAGAGAATTGTGTCCAGGGAAAATGGAATGTCAGAGGTGAATTTAGCAGGAGAGTAGAAAAAGTTCCCAGGAAAAATAAGGGTGTGACCTGCAGTGGCAGGGGAGGGATTCTAGTTGCTGTGTGTGCGTGCGTGCGTGCGTGTGTGCGTGTGTGTGTGTGTGTGTGTGTGTGTGTGTGTGTGTGTGTGTGTAATACAGCAGCAGGTGACATGTCTCAGCTTTTGAGATGGCGGAGGTAGGAATAACAGAAAGATGTGACAACAATGAGATCAGAAGTCTGGTAGGGATAGGGTTCTGTGCTCAGCATTTCCCATGCTATCTAATTTCCTCAGCCTGTACCTTGGAGAGCACATGACATTACTGTCCCCTTTAACAAGTGAGGACATAGGCTCAGGCAGGATCTATAATGTCCCCAGGGTAGTATGGCTGGGCAAGGGGCCTTTCAGCAAGGAGCTGGGACTCAGAGCTCGGCAAAGCAGGCTGGGTAAGGTAACACTGGTGACAAACTGGGGGACTCACAGGATGCGGGGTGAGCCTCCGTGTCAGCTTCCTGGGTGTGGGTTGCTGAGATCATGAAGCAGATAGCAGGGCCAAGAGGGATAGAGTGGAAAGTGCACCCCACAGGATAGAAGGAGGGTGCCTGCCTCTCTCTGTATACTGGTCACTGAGCTAATAAAGACATCGGAAGGGGCATTGGGTTTGGATAGTGTGGGCAAGACAGCAATCACTGCAGAGGTATGGAAAAGTGCTCTGGAGGCAAGGGTTTCCTTGGGACTTGCCTGTCACAACCAAAAAGAAAATGCACATGGAATGGAGAGCCCCTAAAGAGATTCCAGGCTGTTTGTGAGGAGGTGGTAAGATCTAGAGGATTTTGTGTGGGGTTAGAAAGAAAATACATAGCATACATGGGCATCTCTTGGTTCACTGAACCTCAAGGAAAACATCTAGAGCCCTCTGAGTCTACTTTCTCAACTCTAAAAGGGAATGTTTGCAACAGGTGTCACAATTACTGCATAGGTGATAGAGAACATATGGTACCATGCAGTAGTTACTGTTACTGCATTGGCCTGACGTCATTGGTGGTGATGGTCCTAGCAGGAGCAATGGGAGATTCACTATTAAGTTCTCCAAAGGCATAAAGACAGTGAGATAGGGGAGGTTATCAGTAAGATGCTGAGGACTGAATGGCCTGAACCAGGGTGAATGAGTTTTATTGTTATTGAAGCTAAGTAGATGCCACAGCTATGAGGCAATCGATTCAGAAATGGCGCAAAGTTTGGAGATTTGAGGAGACGACATGATAAGACAGTCTTGTCCCAGTAATGCAATGATGAAGGGTGTAGTAGAAGGTCCCCAAATGTTCATTACAGCTCAAAAACCAGCCAAAGGGCTAGGAAGAGGAGGGAATGAAACTCAGAACACAGGCTCAGGAGATGGGAGTCCAAAGTTTTAGCTCTTGTTTTGTTGCAAACGAGATTAAAGGGGAAGTCTTAACTGGTCTGACGTATTTCCTCCTTTGTAGAGTGGATTCAGGCATGTTTGTGTGGATTGGGGTGGGGGTGGGGTTCATGTACCTGTGCATGAAGAGGGCAGAGGGGAAAATCTGATGTCTTTGCTAATTCATTTGAGACAGGGCCTCTCACTGAACCCAGGGCTAGGCTGGCAATGAGCCAGCCTCAGGGAGTCTTCTACCTCTGTCCCCCACAGAATTGGAGTTACAGGTGCACTTTGTAATGGATCCTGGGATCCAAACCCATGTCCTCACGTTTACAAGAGCCCTCTCACTCACTGAACCATCTCTCCACCTCATGGATTCTTTCTTAATCTCCCCATTCACTTTCACTGACTCAGTGGTTTTCACAGCAGGGGCTGTGATTCTTAGGGATCTATGAGTTCAATTTAAGGGGTAAAGACAAACATTTAGAATGCTGTAGTAGCCAGCCACGATGGTGCATACTTGTCATCCTGTCACTAGGGGATGAGGGTGGAGCAGAGTCAGGAGGATCACTCAAATTTAAGGTCTGACCTTACATAGTCAATTCTAGAACATCCAGGAGTATCTAGAGATACTATGTCTCAAACAAAACAAAATAAAGCTGAATCACAGCAGAAAAATACAAAACATAAATAAATAAGTGAATAAATGCAGGGCATATCACACACACACACACACACACACACACACACACACACACACACACAGCAACCAGAGTCCCCACCACCATTACACTGTAGGTCATACCCTCCTTTTTATATCCTGTTGCTCCCAGGAGTGCCCACATATGTTGCTTGCCTCAGTTTCTCCTTTTGCACTGGCACCCCTGTATAGTCTTATTCACTTAACTCTGTTATTGATTCTCTGAGGATTAGCCTCCCTCACAGCATGAAGGCACAAGTTCCCACAGTAAGCATTTTTCCCTGGGGACAGTCCCTTCTGCTCTGGCAGCAAATACCCAGGGGCTAAGCCATCTCTGAAGCTAAATGCAGACTCCCCCAGTTTAGAATAGAAACAGAAGCACCCAGTTAATGGTAGATATCAGAATACAGCACCTACATTTTTAGTATAAGTATATCCCAAATACTGAATGAGATATACTAAAAAATTAGTCATTGTTTGTCTTGTCTAGAATTCAAATTTAACCAGATACCTGCATTTTATCTGGCTGCTTTAAGTAATAAACAGAGCAAATGGGGGGGGGGAGTTAGAAGATTAAGATTTTAAAATGCCTCCAACTAAAAAAACTTTGTGCTTTAATATGATCATAAATTAACAGCTGTATTGCATTATGTAAATTTATGTTAAGTTATTCACTCTCTGTCATCACGCCCCAGTAAAAATTGTATAGATGACATTTAGGGGAAAAATGACATCTCCCGATAAGGGCTTTGCTCTGCATTTTGGTGCAGCTGATTACCTATGCCTGAACGCTGCAGCCTGACTTCCTTGGGTAAGTGACTCACAGAGTTCCTTCTGCTCTAGGACCCTGGAGAACAGTCCTGGGAGTGGTGGTTTCTAGGGCTGTCCAGAGATGCGTAGCTCTGCCCTTTGCTCAGGAATGGTGCCTCCTGGCAGTGAGCTCACCAGGAGGAGGGGTTTTATCTGCAATCTCTGTCACCCTGTCCCCTGATATCCCACCAGTTAGCTAAATTTGATGTTCAAGCAGATATGGGTGTGTGCATTAGCTCCCCTTAGACAGATGTGCTTGATTGGCTCATTTAGAGCTGTTACCTTTCTGAAGGTTCTTGGTATAACCCACTATTTACAAAAAAATAGTTTCTTTTCTTTTTCTTCTTCTTCTTCTTCTTCTTCTTCTTCTTCTTCTCTCTCTCTCTCTCTCTCTCTCTCTCTCTCTCTCATCTATTTCCTTGATACAGATAGCCTTGTCAGATAGCCTAGGCTGGATTTGAATTAGCTAAGTAGCTGAGGATGACCTTGAACTTTTGACTGTCTTGCCTTTACTTCCTGGTTCTGGGATCATAGGTGCGCATCTACACCTGGATGGCACTCTCTTAAAGGTGTGGCACCGCTTGTGGAGGAGTTGCCCATTTCTGTTCTGGAAGAGAGGGTCAAGACTTGCAAAGGGCACATGACCTCGATTAACCTGGTACCAAGTAAAACTTGGAGGAGAGGAAGCCAGATGGCTTTTGGGAGACCACAGAATGCCAGGCCTGGCTTGGAAAACAGCTGTTGGCAGAAGTAAGCTATAGGGAAGAAGGCAGGTAAGAGGGTCTAGAGTGATCTGGAACAGAAAGCAGTGATGTTGAGGAGGCAGTGCAAGGAGTTCTCAGGGGAGCTGAAGCTTGCTATCCTACAGGCACAGGTTGTCACTGTTCCAAAGGTTCAGGGACTCAGAAGGATGAGGTGGCTCCACTGGCCTTCTTGGAGAGGATGCTGGTTTCTCAAGCTATGCAGACAAGTAAGCATGGGCCTTGGGCTTGGAAGCTGCAACACAGGGTGATTCTGGGCTGTTTCCTAATATTCTTTCCCTATTTCTTTATTTACAAAGCAAATGGATGTAGCTTAGGAGTAGAGTGTCTGCCTTACCATGTGTGAAGCCCTGCATTCAATTCCCATTAACGCATGCAGCCACACACGTTTGTGCGTACCTACATCCAAAGGTGGGGATTAGAGTGGATAATCTCTGTTTTTCACCTTTAATCATCACCTAATCAACTACTACTGATTATTGCTAAGCACCCACATCTTGATGTGATGGGGTGGACAAGTATAGGGAATAGGTTAACAGCCCGAGACTCTGCGTGGTTTGGACTAGACACACAGACATCCTTCTCTTAACAGTGTACCTCATAACCTGTCAGGCTACATGTATGCCTCATTACAAACAATGGAATAAGTTCCTCCTCTCCTAGACAAAGATCAAAAAACCTTCTCTTTATGAACAATTTCTACTACAATGCATAGCAGAATGTATCTGTGTGTGGAAGGCACTGGGCCTGATGTGGTTTACACTGCTTCTGAGTGCATGCAGTCAGGCAAATTGTATCCTCTGAGTGATCATTTAGGGAGACTTCCAGGCTACCATCTACGCCTATGCATAGTCAGGCACACTACCATTCAGATCATTGTGGGAAGGGACATACTCAATGAGCCAAGATTTACTGAATTCATCCTTCTCTTAAACCCCATAGAAGGAAGTCTTAAACAGTAACAGGGTCCTTTGAGTTCCCTCACTGGTATGGTCTGCTGTCATTCTTGACAGTACAAATTTTCCTCATGTGCTCTATTGCATTGTTTTGAGTAGTTTCCTTGCTACTTTGCAAACTATGTGCATCTTTAGCTCAGTTCTTTGATTAAGATGCTGAGAACCTGGCAACACCTGGCCCGGACCCTGACCAAGCAGAAACCATGACAGACCCTGCACTGGTGGTGAGACACTCAGGCTTGCCCATGGTCAAACAAGCTGAAGAAGCTTCTACCTGTGAGAAGGCATGAGGGGGAGGGGAGCAGGGTTCAAAGGCAAGAGGAAAGAGGGGATGAGATGTGAAACTCCTAAGGTAGGAGTTTCTTGCCTTTCTGAAATGACGAAGGCAAATATGTTCTAGGAGGTGGAGTCTGTGGCTTTCTTGGTCATAGGGCTGTGCCAGCTGAAAAGGTAAGAGGGTCCAAGGCCTGAGCATGGACCAAGGGGAAGGTGCTGGTTTCTGGAAATGTGGACTCAAGATGCGTCACCAGCAAAGATAGGCTACCCTCCCAGACCTTCTGGTTAGGGCTGGTCCACATGCAAATGAAAGATGAGTCTGAAGGAGGGTTGAATCAGCAAAGCCTTTGAAATTTGACTTAGGAGGTCGGGAGCAGGATGGGGCAGGGATGATAGTCATGGCCTTCCTCAGAACTTTGAGAAAGAAAAGCAAGGATGGAAAGGTCACAGGCTACTGAGTAGAGGACAGACACAGGCTGGGTTTGTTCGGCTAAATTAGGGTCTGTGTCAGACCAGCACTTCCCAGAACTCCAGACAGACACTATGGGCCCTATTAAGTAGGCTTTAAGGAAAAAATTGAGGGACAAGGAGAAAAATGCAACCAGATACAGTGACAAATGACAGGATTGACACATAAGTCATTCCTAGAGGAAGAAAATCTGTCTGAAACCCATGGGACAGAATGAATAGGAGAATTCTTGGTAGGGCAAATTTTACACAGGAATAAAGGCTAATAATACATGGAAATATCTATAGAGATTAATTTTAAGAGACCCAAGGGCAGACAAGGGGAATGTAAATTTGCCAAATGTTAAATAAGAAAAACCCATTTTTCCTCAGCTTAGGTTTGTTTTTAAAGATTATTTTTATTTTTGTATATGTGTGTGTGTCTGCATGAGATTATTATGGGCACGAAGCGTGCAGATGTCCTTGGAGGCCAGAGGGCATTGGATCCCCTGTGACAGACAGTTGCGAGGTACTTGCTGTAGGTGTTGGGAACAGAGCTCTTAACAGCTGATTCATCTCTCCAGCCCCCTTTTTCTTTCTTTTGCTGGGTATTTTTAATCTTGTTTAATTAGTTTAATAATTACTGAACTAAATTTATTATTTTACTGGTAAAGACAAATGCATCTTAACTTATTGGTATTTCCTTATTGCCAAGTTAAAAAAACTGATCTTTTTTCTTTTGTTTGGTTGTTCATTTTTGAGACAGGGTTTCTCTGTGTAGCCTGAACTGTCCTGGAACTCACTCTGTGGACTAGGCTGGCCTTGAACTCACAGAGATCCGCCTGCCTCTGCCTCCCAAGTGCTGGGATTAAAGGTGTATGTCACTACCACCTGGCAAAAATGACCTTTTTTTTTTTTCCTAATGTTTCCCTTTGAGACTTGGTGACAGCAGAAAGAAGACATCCTAGGTGGAGGAGGAATCAAGCCTGGGAACTCTCCAACACCCTGTCATGAACTTGGTAATAAAACAGAAGTCATACGTACACCTGACTGCATGCCCCTCACTTCTGACATCTACTCTCATAGAGTACTCTCCCCTAGTGCCCATTCCCAAGGTGATACCAGGGAACTTAGGTCCCAGTTGATCTGGATTCAAATTTAGTCTCTGTCTCCAACTTAGTTTAGTTATGTCGTCTCCAAGCCTTCATTTCATTTTAATCTTTAAAACGAAGTAAAAACCTAGAATTGGTTGTTAGAATTACCTGGTCCTTGTGCTATGGAATGAGAGACACTTCATTAGATGTTTCTCGGAGACTCCATTTTACCCAGGATTCTTGGCTAGCAGGGTTGACTTCTTTAGAGCAAGGTCAGATTTATTTAGCACATAAAAGTGATTATGAATAATTATAATGCTCCATAAATGTTTACTCTTGTGCAGGAGGTAAGAACCATCATTAGCATCTTCCAGGTCTACAAATCTCTCATTTGCAGCCAAGCTGGGAACTCACCAAATGATATTTACAGCGAGAGGTGAAAGGACGAGAAAGTGGGAAAGAGACAAAGAGCCAGCTCACCCTCCACCCCACCCCACACTGAGGAGACACCTTTCATCATTCTTAGCTAAGGTGGAGACCTGTTATGGGATACCCCTGGGCTTCAGTTGTCTTGCTGATAAGAGGGAGAAATGGCCTCTTCTAGTCCTTGAGTTGGTCAAAGACCAGGTGACCTCCTGGCCTTGGGTTTGGTGTGATTTTTTGAGTTAATTTCAGATAATCATCTGCCAACCCTTTTCGGGTAACCATCTCTAAGGCCTTGCTGGACTTTTAGATGGTGAGATGAGCTGGATGTGACCATCGTAAGCTGTCACATCTTAGATCCCATGGGCCTTCCAGTCCAGGATTCAATTTGGACCAACTGAGTCAACCGCTGCATTTTTATAGCGCTTGAGGATATGGAAGCTTCTGGTTGTTCTGGGGTCTTGATTTGCATATAGGGTCCAAACTGGTAGCAAGAGCAGGTGAAAAATTACATGGTGCTGGGAGCTGCTAGTTGTCTGAAGTCAGACTGTACTATGTTGAATGGGTGTGTAAAGCAGGTGTGATAGTTTCCTGTCACTGTTACAGGTACCAGAAAGAAATGACTTAAAGGAGGAAGGAGTTATTTTGGCTCCTCATTTCAGAGGTTTTGGTCCATGATCATTGGGTTCTGTTGGTTTCTATCTGATATGGTAAGGTACAACATGGTGGCAGGGCATGGTAGGGCATAGCAGAGGAAAGCCACATGGTAGCCAGAAAGTGGAACAGGAGAAGGGGACTGTTCAAACACTTGTTCTCAATGACGTGTTTTCTTCAAATAGGCTTCACTTTCTACTTTCTATCATCACCCAGCAATATTACCAAATTATAGATCCATCAGAGGCCTCATGGTCCAATCACCATTCAACAGCATTATCTACTGGAGAGCAAACCTTTAACACATAAGCCTTTCAGGGATCACTTAATTTCTAAACCATGACAAACACTAGGTCTTGGTTTACTCTGGTCAGAGAATCTAGAGACTTGGTGAGGCCTGGAGGTCCTGTATCCTTTTGGGTAGAAAGATGGGGAACATAGTCTCAGAGTTCTAGGCTATTCTTCCCTCCCAACCATCTTCCAGGCCTTCTCTACACTGAGCTAAAATATATAGTAGTCAACAGCAATTAAGGGCAGGCTGAATAGTGAGAACATCAAGGTAGTCTCTGACTGGTACCCAGAAGGGAGAATGGAGAGGGCCTCTTGCAGAACAGTTCAATGATGGGTAGAGGGTGGGTCCCAGAGGCTGGGTGCCAATGTGACTGCAGCCAAGTGTCTCTAGTATATGCTTAATAGGTTCAACAACAAACATAGTGAAATCCAACTGTAGGACAACGTTTTTATGGGAAGGACCCCAAAGAGAAGGTAGATGAGAGCCAGAGACCTTTCTGTAAAAAATGAGTCAATACCATCCACAAAAGAAAGGGAGCCCACAAGAAGGTCCAGCAGGTAAAGGTGCTTGCCAAACCCAGTGATGCCCCAACCCTGAGCCCACACCACATAAATGTAGAAGGAGAGACAGACACTACAAAGATACATATACACTAATAATAATAATAATAGTAAATGATGAAGATGATGAAGAAGATGATAATGATAATACTGATAACCAAGAAAGGCTTCAGGCAGAGTATCTGTTGAAGTAAAAAGCAGTCCAAGACTGAGGTCTCAGTTTCCAGAATGTTCTTGTGGATGTGGGTAAAACATCTAGGGACCTAGGGTCAGGAAGGCGAAGCTGCCTGTGTGCTGTTCATTTCATACCATTACAAGCCACTCAGAAAGAGAGTCCAGAAACTCGGAGAGTGGACCATGATGACAGGAAAGGTCACAGTAAAGCTAGGACCTTCCCTGGTGCTGAGAAACAGGATGACAGGTGAAGAGGCTCCTTTGTTACAGATGGGCATGGGCAGAGCTGCTCCTACCAACCGGATAACTGGCCTTCCCATGGTTCCATGAAACTGAGGCACATACAGCCTGAAGCTCCACCCCAGAAGGCAGTCCTGAAGTCCCTCTTTTCCAGTATGGCGAGAGCCACCACTGCCTCCTACCCAGTTAGTAAGAACACCAGAGCCTTGAGGAGCAGCCATGGAACCCCGAATATTAGAAACACTGTGTTGATAAGCATACTTGGTAAAAGTTGGGAGATGAGAAAGCCAGGGGAAGCCAGGGTCCTTCCCAATGTAACCCTTATCTTCAGATGCTGTCCATCCTCTCTGTCATGGCAAGTCTTTTGAAAACGTGGTTAGGCTGCAGCACCCCACCGTGTAACCAAATGCAGACCTCTGTGCTGCTGGGAAGGTGTTCTACCCCATAGTGTTAGCATCTATACAGCATTAAATAGAGGACATGGACTTAAATCAGGTGGTTGACCCTCATCCACTCAGTTGAGGGCAGAAGAGTGAACACTACTGTTTCCTGGAGAAGCAACCCTGTCTCCAGACGGCAGCATCAACTCCTTTGTGAGTTCCCAACTGCCAGCCTGCCCTACAGACTTCAGACTTGCCAGCCCCCACACAGCATGAGCCAACTCCTTAAAATAAACCTCGCTCTCTTCTTGGTTCTCTTTCTCTCTCTCTCTCTGGAGCTCTTCTTTTCCTGCCAATGACATGGGCACTGTGACAGCTCTGACTTTGTAAAGCTCTTGTGAGGGCCAGGTTAATGCTTGTTTGTAAGGAGCTTAGGTCTTCCTTGAAAACATTCAGTGTCATTGTCATTGACAGCAGAGAAAGCATCTATTCCAGTCACTCCCTTTTATACATAAGGAAACTGAGGCACAGAACAGGTGATAGTAACTAGTGTGTGTATTATTGATACTGTTATAAATGTCACATATGTGTTAACTCAGTCTGTGTGACAACCCAGGAACTATAGAATGTGCCTATACCCATTTTACAGAGAGGAAAACCAAGGAACAAAAAGGTGTGTCAGTGACCCATGTCACGGATCCAGTGATGGTCACTCAGTGTCTTCTATGTGCTTTCCTGGCCATATGGGACCAGTACCTGGGTCTTGGGGCATGGAAGGCATGCTCTTTGGTTTGGTCTGATTTGGTGAAATGTGACTGTGGTACTCAACCCAACAATTCAAGCTTCTTCACCCTATTACCAGTCAAGAATCCCAGAGAGATGCAATGCTTTCCCACTCCAGCCCTGTGAGGGATGGGGCACGAACCCTCGACTTATGGGAGGCAGGGACATGGTGCCAAGCTATGCATTTGCAGGAAAAGGTTTGTTTTTTAAAGAACCATGATCCTGGAACATCTCTCTTTTTGGTTGGTTGGCTCGATTTTGGGGTATTTTTGAGATGAATCCTCACTGTTCAGCCTAGAGTGGCTTCAAATTCAAGATCCTCTTGCCTTAGAATTTGGAGTACTGGGGTTCCAGGTGTGCACCACAACTTCTGGCTGAGGAGTTGGTGTCTCCCTTCTAGTGCTGAATGACTAATTACAGGGTCTAAGAGAGGAACCATGGCAACTGGAATCTGGGTGCCTCTCTACCCCTTCTTGTTCATAGCCGGAGAGAAACCTGTTCCCTTCTCATCTCCATAACAAGAATCCCTTGGCAGGAGGTCTGTGGGGTGCTCCCCACAGCTCCTGTCCCAGTTTGGTCCCAGCAGGAGGAGGCCAGTGGAGTTTAATTACATTCTTCCTATAGGGAACATTCAAGAAATGAGCCTTTGAAAAACACCTTGTGTTACCAAAAGGAGGGGGACAAATCAAATTAAGCAAGTGAGGGAGCAGGCACTTGTCTCCTGTGTCCTGGAGACCCAATCTAAATATTTAAATGTAAAAGACAGATTTCTAACTGCTCAACTTCATAAACCTTCCACACTGCCATTCATTGGAGAAGCATCCCTTCTGATCTGGAACATTCATAGGCCTGGACCAGCATGCTCATCTAGCTGGTATTTTCACACATGCCACGTTCAGTTATGAAACATCTAAGACAGACAACAACACAACATGAAACATAATGCTACTCAGACCTGGGGTAGAACAGACTTAACAGAAAGTCTGTATGTAACACAAACTCTTTGGAAAGGCCCTCATTCTGGGGTGATGCCCTGATTCCTCCTCTCTTGGCTCTATGGTATTGGAAGACTGGCTGGAGTCCCGGCGGAGGCCCAGGCCAAAGCTATGAATTTGCTAGCTTCCAGGAGACATTCCCTTATTCTGGAGTCATCACGCCTGACCATATAACCTCCCGTCATATAACTGTCCTCCTGTGTGAGGGACTGCTCTGGATAGCCCAGGTTCCCCTCTTTTTCTTGTTCTGAGGGTTCTAGACATCACGTGGTAGGTCTGTGTGATGCCCCACAGGAGTCAATGATAGAACAGTTGTCTGTCTGCCTGTTGGGACCACCCACCCTATGCACCCTCTTCAGCCTCCGTCCACTCCCTCAGTGGTGGCCGTTGTCTGACCTGGGTCGATTCCTTCCTCCCAGGAAGCAGGAACCCACTGGTTTTACCCAGTATGGCCCACTGCCAACCAGATCTGCCTCCCTTTGAGGAGCACCTGTGACTCGAAGGCTGGGTATGTACCAGATGCTGCTCTGGGTTTGGATTGGACCAGTGGGCCTAACAGATGTGGTTTCCTATTCCCATGGGGCTGGCATCCTGCTTGGACTTGATTCTGGGGCCCCCTGCTAGAGAAGTGCAAGTTAAGTAACAGGCAGTATGTCGAGACAAAATGGTGGCACTTTGAGTCTAGAAGTGGGTTGACAGAAGGTCTTTTAAGGATCACGAGTTTTCAAACTCCTATCAGACTGTGCTGTTTAGAAACTTCTGTGTAAAACAGCATTTATTAAAGGTGTCCAGGGAAGCCAAAACAAAAAGTTCCCACTTATTCTTTTATTTCAAAAGCTAATTGCAAGAAACAAAATCTATTCTTTTGATGTGCACAATAATTAAATAAAAAAACAACTTGGTTCAAGTCTAACTCAAGGCCAACTGAGCTCCACCTGTGGCTTTACCTTGCTCATATTTATTTGTAATTCCTGCTTTTTTGAGGTTAATGTGAACTGACTCTTCCATCTTATATGCTTAGCAAAGCCCAGGTCCCTAGAGCCCCAGACACTGAATATAAAATACTCTAAGTTGCCATAGGAAAGGCACACATCCAGGCTGATTGGTGTGGCATAGTCTTGGGAGGGCTGTTTCTTTACAGGTCACTTCTCTCTGTGCTCTTCAGGGACACAACAGGACTGGGGTAGGTAATGTGGACTTGGAGCTTTCGTTGCTAAACATCTGAAGAACAGAAGTGGTACACTTGCTGAGGCTGGACAATGCGAAAAAACTGCTCCTAAGTCCTTCCTGCCCTTTAACCTGTCTTGCCTACCTCACAGTGTCCTGTTCCAGGTCTTGTGATGGCTGGGACCTCTAGTGGGCAGTGAGCCAGGAGAGATTCTGGGTCTTTCTGGATTTGGGGAAAAGGGCTAGAACAAGATGAAGGGAAAAAAGAAGGAAGGAGAGAAGGTGGTGCTGTGGGCATCAGAGGAGAAGGGAAAGGACACACCAGTGGTGTAGAGGGGAGGCACATAGTCAGGGGTACAGCTGCCACTGTGAAGGTGGAGGCTGGTCACAGTCAGGGTGGGTCAGTTTTCTCAGGGGTCATTGTAGGGGTAGGCTCTGGGCATCTCTAGTGAATATGAAGGATTTTGGAGCACTGGATAGTAACAGAGAGAGGCTGTGACCATTCACAGCCCAGATGGGACCTGAGAGGTGCCATCTGCCCTTCTGTTTGTGTAAAAGCCTTGGGGACATTTCTTTGCACCTTGTCCAGGTTTAGTGTCCACTCTGCTCTAGGGACTCATGAGTTACCCACATAGAAGTGAGTGCTATCAGTCCTCCTTCCAGAAACTGTCTTGTTGGCATCAGGGGCCACAGATCAGAATTTCTAAGAGAGCTCCAGACACACCCAGCACTCATTGTTAGGTTGCTACAACCTTGAGTAGGAAACTCCCAGAAAGGGCAGGAAAGTGAGTTCACTTCTGAGCAACCCCCTGCTGAGACTCCCTTCCCTCCAGTGACACTAGAGAAGTGGCAAAGGGAAAATGCCTTTTGTCAACAACCCTTCGGGCAGGCCACCAAGACTGCTGGGTACATCAATCAATAGGAGAACTTCAAGGCCAGACAGAGCTCTCTGCTGAGGGGAATGGCATAGTGGGTGCATGTTGGATGTGACAGGTCTCGGGTTTGTGTAAGCACACTGCATCCCGCTTACCACATTTGTCTGCTTCAGGCTTTAAATCAAGCATATCCTCACTTCCTATCAGAGAACTACTTAAGGAGGCAAGAAGATTGGAGGATAAATTTAGGACTTCCAAGATGTATTAGGATGGAATGGATCCCGAAACACTTTATCTTCCATCCATAAAGTGACGGACATTGTCATTGGAATTATCTAGAAATCATTCAAATTTATTCACGAAAGGTGAGTCATTGTGGAACTTAGAGGCCTTTGCTATCATTAGGAATAAATACACACTGAGTCTATGCTCATGACAGGAACAGGATTTATGGTTAAAGGGCCTGGCTCTTACCATGTGAGCAGCTGACACACAACATCAGAATCTAGAGTCCTCCTGGAAACTGTAAAGAATGCAGATGCTTGGGCCTACCCTACATCAGCCCAACAGAATCTGCACTTTAGCTCCACAGTTCCTATGTTAAATTTGTGTGTTTTTGTTTGAGAGGGGTGTGTGTGTGTGTGTGTGTGTGTGTGTGTGTGTGTGTGTGTGTATGTGTAGAGGCCAGAAGTTGACATTTGTGCCATCCTCTATTGCTCTATTTTATTTTCTTCTTTCTTGGCTGGCCGTGTAGACCAGGCTAATCTCAAACTCACAGAGATCCCCCTGCCTCTACCTCCTGAGTGCTGGATTAAAGGTGTGCACTACCATGCCAGCTGTATCTTATTTTTTGAGACAAGGTCTTTCATTGAACCTGGAGCTAACCAACTGGGCAAGACTAGCCAGACAGAAGGTCCAGCGAGTCTCCTGTCTTTGCCTCCCTAGTGCTAGGATTATAGACATATACTACCCTGCCTGCCTCCCAGGGTTCTGGGGATCCAAACTCAGGCCCTCATGCTTGCTTGTCAAGTACTCTACTAACTGAGCCACCTCCGCAGTCCCATGTATTTTAGCCTCTGACTAGTGCCATGGCCTGGGCCTGCTTCACACTGGTCCTACCCTGGTCCTTGTTTTTACGCTTAGACATTAGTGTTTTTACTTCTCTCCTTCTCCACAGTTGCTTTGTGTTCAGAAGTACCATTATGAGATCTAAAGGAAAGGGGGAGTTCTGAAGAGATACGGGGACTGTTGGCTTGGTACAGAGCTGATGGGGAGCACCCAGGCTCATGCAGAATTCCAGCAGAACCCCTGCTGACTGAGAGCCCCCATTCCCAATTACAGCTCCATCCTACTTCCTATGTGACTCTTTGTGCTATCCTGGATGGGAGACTCCCCCCCACCCCCCATAGTGAGGACAAATTTATAGTAGGCTATCCAAATGATTCCCAACCCAATGCTCTTCCATGACAGAAGGACACATGTACTTATGAAATAGCTGCTTGTGGCTAACGGCTATTTTATTTTTGCAACCGTGGGATATGTTTGGCTCTCTGAGATCCTCTGGCTGCTCCAAGGAGTAAATCCCCAGCCTTGGTCACATAAAGCAGCATGAGCTAATCAACTGAGAAAACCAGCAGGGAATGTTCTTTGATCCTTAAGAGAAATAGAAAGGGGAAGATGTGTTTTAATTAGATCTTTATAATGTGACAAAGTGGCTGCTGGAGAGTTCTAGAAAGTTGATTGTCCTTCTAAGTCATGACTATATTCTAACTACCCTGAGCAGGGGTTGTACATCAGTGTCGTCTAGTTTGTGATAAATTTATAACTGGGTTCTGCAGAGCAGATTTATATCAACAATTAAGCAGAAGGAAAATGGCTCATAAATTTTGGCTGGCACAGTCCAGCAGCAAAGAGGAGGAAGGAGAATGGTTTTAGCTAGATCAAAAGTCAATAATTTCAACAGGAGGTCCTAAGCTAGAGCAAAACAGTTGAGAAGGAAAGAATTGTATTTTTTCTCTCTCAATCTTTAAAATTTTTATTTTGGAGCATACAATGACACATCCTCATGACAAAGGCCTGACTAGGAAGTTGAAGTGCTTTTTGTCTTGTCCTAAGTGGGATAACCCTTCACCTGGTCCTCTGCTACTAGCTTAATGAATGTACCAGCTTTTCAATCAGACCAAGACAAATGGGGGAAAGATGAGTTCTCTAAAAGGCCCAGGGATTTGAGAAGGACAACACTGTGGCCCAGATTTCCAGCTACCAGAATTTATGTCTTGGGTTTTGGTCCCTTATTTTACATGTCAATGCTACTTGAAGGTAGAGCCTTTGAGAAATTAGACTTAGACGAGGTTATAAGGACAGTGACCCTAAAACAGTATGAGTGATTTTATGACAAAAGAAATAGATGGTCTAGGAAGTGCCTTACTTGGTAGTGCTTGGTATCCCAGTGTGAGGATCTGAGTATGAGCACTTGGTATTCATGTAAAAAGCTAGGGTCAGTGGTGTGTACATGCCATTCCAGAGTGAGAAGTTACAGACAGGTGCATCCTCAGGCCTTACTGGCCACAGTTTAGTTGGATTGACCTCTAAGTTCAATGAAAGATTCTGTATAAAAACAAACAAACAAACAAAAAAAGCCAGGAGTGACTTTTGGTCTTCACAGGTGAGTGTGTGTGTGTGTGTGTGTGTGTGTGTGTGTGTGTGTGTGTGTATAAACACATATATACATGCAGACAGGCATACAAAAACCAAAAAGGGACCAAGCTAGCATGCTTGCAGTTTCATCATGTGACACTCTTTGCCATGTCATGAAGCAACAAGAAACCCCTGTGACATGGCCAGCAGACTCTGGTACCCAGCCTCTAGAATGACAGTGAAGTGATCTTTTTCTTTTTCTTTCCTTCTTTGTTTCCTTCCTTCCTTCCTTCCTTCTTTCTTTCACTTGTCTATTCTCAAGTTTTCTGTTATAGCAACAGACTAAGAGAGAGGGCTCCAAGTGAAAGGAAGAGAGAGGCTGGACAAAATTCCTAAGACATTGGAAGAAAATACATGTGGTCTAGAAAAAAGCCTGGAGATATGGACTGTCAGGCATGTTATAAATGTTTTATTTGTACTGGAATAGAACTCTATCCCCTGAAAGGAGAGAGGCAGCCAGAGTCGAATGGGTCAGAGTAGACAGCGAGAGATGGAATATTGCTAGACAGAAGGCAAGAGCTGAAAAACATGTAGAGATTCCCCAGCAATGGAGGAGGCTGGGCATGACTTAAGTTGTTTTTGCTAAAAGTGGAACTTTTGAACTCTTGGCTTTCATGGGTGATATATCACTTCCTGATTGGTGGAGGCTGTACTTTGGTAACCTGCTAGTTGGGCTTCATTGTAAGCAGCAGGAAGCATCAAGTATCCCTGTGAAAGTCACAGGAAGTAGCCACATCATTTATAAGAAACATACAGGAGCCAGGAGTCCTGGGCACTATTGGATTCACAGTCCTGATTTTGTAGAGCTGGTCTGAAAAGCTCTGAGGGGAGGAAAGTATGGTCTCCTAAAAGGAAATTGGTAAGTAGGAACTTCTAATCTAGTGACCATGGATTCTACATCCAAAGCTGGACAAGCTGTTTTTGGCTTCCCAGAAGTCATTCACCCCATTTCCAGTAACAGGGTTAAGGGATCTACCTTTCCACCCACTGAAAGTATAAGAGAGAGGGGTGAGGCCCACCTTCCTTAAAGGCAGAGATGGACAAGTGACTCAGGCTAACAAGACAATCAGGACCTTGTATTATTGTTGCAACTGCTTGGTAGAGGGATCTATCCCTGAGAAGAAGTAAGACTTTGGTGTGAGAATTTCGGAAAGAGAGTCATGCTTCTCCATGCTAGACTAACACATACTTTCTGCTGCTCGCATCTTCCCAAGATGGAGGTCAGAGGTAACTGCTGGAGATGAAGCTCAAGGCTAGAGGGATTTAATGCTAGCTCATTGGGTCAAGAGTCATCAGACTAGAGGAGGGTACCTTACCACCTCACAGTTCCAAGTCAAGGCAGGAATCCTTTTTTCTATTGAACCTCTCAGGCAGGGGCTGGGGAAATGGCCCATTTGGTAAAGTGCCTGCTGTACAAGCAATGAACCTCAACTTGGGTCCCTAACATCTATGTGTAGGCAAGGTGTGGCAGCTTATTTCAGGGTGTGAGGTTCAAAGCCCTGATCCTAGAATTCATGAAATGTGGAGTGCGAGTGGCAGCTTACCTATAATTACAGCGCTCAGAAGGTGGAGATGGGGAATCCTCAGAGCAAACTGGCTAGGCAGACTAGCCATACAGAAAGTCTAGGTTCAACTGAGAGCCACATCCTCAAGGAAGAAAATGGAGAGCAATGGGGGGAGACTCCCCAATGCTAACCTTGGGCCTTCACATGCATGTGAACATGTATACATACATGCATGCACACACAACACATAAAGAAAAACAGAAGAGGATGTTTAAAGTAACAATGGGAGAAAACACAAAACTGCTTCATGTACCTCACCCTGTTCAAAATCCAGGTGACACAGCTATCCCGAAGCTACGGACAAGACTGAGAATGACAAGTGTGCCCAGAGCTACAGAAGCCAAGAAACAGAGAGAGCAACCGGGCACAGGGTTGGAACTCTTACATTAATTATTCCTGAGGGGAGCCAACTTCTGGAGTTTGTCATGCCCTGGAGTCTACCTGGGTAAATTGTTGTTCATATTTATTTATTTTTTGTGGCAGAGGGAATGGAGTGGAGTATGGAGATCAGGTGATAGTGTGAGAGTTGCTTTTCTCTTTCTATAGTATGGGTTGGAGACTCTAGCTTGGCAGGAGTTGCCTTCTCATCTGCCTGTTGGGTGACATTTTCTACCACTGCCCACAGCAGTCCCATGTGACACAGTTTTTTCTTTCTATCTTCCTTCCTTCCTTCCTTCCTTCCTTCCTTCCTTCCTTCCTTCCTTCCTTTCTTCCTTCCTTTCTCTCTCTCTCTCTCTCTCTCTCTCTCTCTCTCTCTTTCTTTCTCATAGAAGAGGGTAATAGCTTTCACCACATTCACAAAGGGCATTGCTGGATGACAGACAGTGTAGGGAGAAGGAACTAGAGCCAGGATCCAGTCACTTGCATGACAAGTCACCCTAGGAGGCCTGCCCTCTAGGGCTGGGCCAGAGTACCCTGTGCAGAGGGAGAGTCTGCAGCCATAGAAGCTGGCATTAACTGGCACTCGAAAGATATTTGTTGACTGGAAAGCAGCAGGAAAGTTATAACAAACCATACTTTACATGCAAATTTTCGGGAATATTTTCAGGAAAATACTTAATGTGTGAACAGCTAATCTGCATTTCCATGTCCTGACAGATGGCCCATATTAACAGAGTTCTGAGTATAAAATAAATAAATAAATAGAAGAAGAAAGAGAGAAAATGAAAAACAGAAAACCTACAAGTATTCACTGAATGGGTGCCCCAAGCGAGACTGCACAAGGCAGTATGCTCTCCAGGTAGCTCATTTATTGTTTAAAAAAGACAGCCTGGACACATTCCCATCTGTCAAAAACTACCCCAAATATTGTCCAGGGGAAGAAAACAGCCCTCAGGGCTTGCATGGATAGAGTACAACATTCTTTCTTGGGAGATAGTTCTGAGTTCCAATTATCTAATGCTGTATTCTCAAAATGAATCAGAGACCAACTATATCAGAATATCTGGGATTATTGATCAAAAATGCAGCCCCCACCCCTAGCATACATTTACAGAATCAGAACTTCTGTGGTCAGGACCCTGGAATCTGCATTCTGGTCATCTTCTCAGAGGGTTGAAAATTTTTATCTGGTACAATCAATTCGTGCAGTATGGGTCTGCCCCGTAGGTACTTGGAGACACTGAGCACAGGCCAATGGGAGGTGGACTTTGGGGAAAAGAAAGCCTGGTTCTAGGTTCAGAGGCTGAGAGGTTTGGTGAGGTTTGAGGTTTGATGAGTTGGCATCACCTTCCTTGAGTTCAGGTCCAGTTCAGGCTGTAGTAGAGGGGAGGGCATATCACAGATTTTGTGTGGGAACATTTCTAGGCCTACAGCTTCACACTCAGACCTAATGCGGGTTGCAGCTGATAAACCTGGCAGGCTCCCGGGGCTTTGTTGCCGTCTAGATATTACAACACTCTAGAATGGATTGTGCATACCTTATGTGGCCCTGGAGGGTTTAATTTAGAAGGGATATTGCTAAATAGACTATGGGCCATTAACCCCCCTCAGAGTGCAGATAACAACGACCCCATGTCTTGAAGCATCTGCACCTTCCCCAGGCCTCTGTCGTATGAACCTCATTACAAGGTACCCTTCAGATCTTCAATGGCAACTTTTTCATTTGACTTGCCTTTTGGCTTGAGACTAATGGCTGGCCTTCCCTCTGCCTCCTTCCTCAGGAAGGCATCTTCCCTGGTTTTCAGCCTTAGGACTTCAGTGCACTCAATCTTGAGGCTGGAGTCAATTTGTTCAGGCATATTGGTGACCCCACGCCCTGACCACAATAATTGGCCCATGGCTGGACAGCGACTTCAGCATTATGATCAGAGTGACCTTCATGACTTTCACTGGGAGTTTTCAGTCATAGGTCCTATTTGGTGATGTAGGAAGTATGTGGTCTCAGGTACTCCTGGCAGGCGTCCTACAGCTTCTGAAGGACAGTGTGGCTAAGCATTGGGCCAAGAGGAGGAAAGAGCCAAAAACTGAGGTCACAGAAACTAAGGCCTGAGGTATCTTTCAGGCTTCGCTAAATATTTTCCTGAAGTCTCACTCACTCTCTAACTGAGCAAGGCTTTGTACCCATAAATATAAATGTTCATTTTGCTAAAATCAGTTTGACCCAGAGTTTGTTACCCAGTGCTAAATATGTCCTAGAAGACATGCTGGAATGTTTCCCCATCATCTTTGGCCTCCTTCTCCCCTAACCCTCAACTGGAACCAAATATTAGATAACTACCTATAGAGCAGCCTGAGGTAGGTGGTAGGGTTATCTGGATTCATGGCTTGTTAAGACTCCATGCTTGAAGAATATTGATTAGTGGATCAATGTCAGTCTGAAGGAAACCCTGTTCTGTTCAACATTTTAATCAATGACTTGGACAGAATGGGAGACATGGTTAGTAAGTCTCAGATGACATGAGCTGGAGGAAATGTTAATACAACAGATGGCAGAATCAAGATTCAAAATTATTTTGACTGCGTGATAAAGCAATAAGGAGAAATACAAACTCTTGCACCAGGGCTCAAAATATCAATGTGTATAGTAGTAAGCAGGGGCTGGGGAGACCCGGTGTGGCAGCTGCCATCATAGCAAAGAACTTGAAGTTGACTGCACAGGCTCATGTGGAGTCAAACACTGGGGCAACTGGAGGCAGTTATTCAGGTCTCAAATATTTATAAACTGACTACTTGGAGAAGAAAGATTAACTTTGCCTCTACTTCCCCAGTAGGACAAAAAGTAGAATTTTCTGGGAAGTAGTTTCTGGTTATATATATACATATATGTATATGTATATATATATGTGTGTGTATATTATATAACAAATTTTATTATATATTATATATAAGTATATATATATATAATTATATATATTTAACCTTAATGCTTCCAATAGCAGAATAAGCCATATTCTAAAATTGTGACTGTTGAGTAATGATATCAGAATGTAATGGACAAGATGCCATTGTGAGGGTTTTCTTATTTAAAGTGATTCGAGGCAACGTACTTAGAAGCATCCTGAGAGAACCACAAGGTGAGAGAGCAGCGCAGCACAAGGAAGGCTGCTGCAATCCACTACAGAGGAGCTTCGTCGCCAAGGAGTCCTCAGAATCCATTTGTGCCTGGAGCTCACAGGCCCATTCTATCTTCTTGTTAATGTGGTTGGTCCTCATCCTCTGATCTCTCCTTTCACTTCACCTGGTGTCCTGTGTCCACTTTCAGAGTCACCTTTGCTGACTCTCTCCTGTCTTCCTCAGGGATGCTGCCCCACAGTCAGAACATGTGATAGCCAGACTCCCTCTCTGTGGCTGTCCTTCGAGTTCCAGTTTCTTCCTGGGCCTCTGCAGGTCCCTAGAGCTGGTTTCACCGGCTCTTTATTTTCCTCTGCCATTCTGAACTCCCTATTTTACTTGCTAGCCCAGAGAGATGGAGAAGATGGGTGTGACTTTAGTTTACCTTACAAACTTAGAATGTGATTTTAGTAAGTTATTCAGTAGAAGTTTCACCGGGTCCACTGTAACGTGGATGCACATGGATGCCAGGACCCCGCTGTACTCACATGTTTCTCCATGAAGAGGTCCACCTCCTTCAGAAGCCTCTCCTGGCAGTCAGGGTGGGTGGCCAACAGGTATGTGATAAAGGAGAGTGTGTTAGTGATGATCTCATGGCCAGCGATGAGGAAGAGGAAGGCCTGGCCCACAATCTCATCCATGGTTAAAGGCTTAGATACAGATGTATGACGGCTCCTTGGGGGTGGGTCCACTGCGTGCTCTGTAGAGGACAGGACTTCTGTGACGATGTCAAAGCCTTCCACGCCCACAGAGTTCATGGAGTGCCGAGCATCCAGCACCATCTGCAGGAAGTCTCTCCGCCTCTGAGGACATGAGAGGAAAAGGCACATTAGAGGCACAGAATGAGGCTGGCCAAGGGACAAGGGTGGAAGCTCCTGGGTAGAGCTGAACAGCTCAGTAGAAACAGGTCCTTGCCATTGGGTTATCTGAGATGGTGAGAGCCTGGTGGCCACCTCAGGACAACAGTGAGGGGCAGACAGATGGTCCAGTGACAAGATGAGGTTGGTTTCTTCTTTACCATTATACAGACTTATGGAGCAACAGTGAGATAATATAATACAAGTGATGTGTAATGGTGAGAACAGAGTATTTCCATATCTAACGTGTGTGTGGTGTGTCTGGAATCTTCAAACTCTCCTTTTATAGTTGTTTAATAGAATAGTCACACCTGTGACTATAGTCAGTCTGCTGAGCTGGAGAACACCAGAACTTAGTCCTCTTACCCATCATGATTTGGGTACCCAGCCAAACCTCCCCTTCCCTTTTCCCTCAGCCTCAGTTGTCTCCAGTGACCACCATTCTCTGTTTCTAAGATCATGTTTTCAGCCTCCACATACTCCACAAGCAAGTTGTGCTTGTATTTCTGTTCTTGGCTTATTGTATTTGACATAATGTTCTCCAATTTCTATAATTTCTATCCACATAGCTGAAAATCACAGATTCCATCCTTTTATGTGGTCAAATAATATTCTATTGTGTTTATGTACCATACTCCATCTATTCTGGATGAGGCCATTCTATTTAGGCTGATTCCCCCCTCCATCCCACCAAGAAGGAGGAGGAGGAGGAAGAGGAGGAGGAGGAGGAGGAGGAGGAGGAGGAGGAGGAGGAGAAGAAATGTGTTTAAAATAAAGCAAGTTTAGGCAGTAGAAAAAGTAGGATCTCATTGTTTAAAAGCAGTAAGTATACAACCTAGAAAACTGTGTGCATCTGTTCACGTGTAGTAAACATTGGTCATACCTGTATTCAACAGATCCCTAGAGCCTCCAGAGAGGTGGGAAAACCAAAGTCTTTTAGTTCTGATTACTGCTTTCTATGGGTTTGTTGTGTTGGCTGAATTTTCAATGAGAAAACACCTGATAGATTTAAATTAGAGTATATGTTTACTGTTTATTCTGTAAGGACATAGTGGGTGGCTACAAGTTTTCTCACACAGGAGACAGTCAACAGGATGGGATAGGGGCATGGAATATGGGGGAGCTGGCTTGAGTGAAGCTTGTCTTCAAAGCCTCCAGACTTGGCAGCCTGCTTCCTAGGAAGTCCCCTTTTTCTCTCCAGTAATCCCCAGTCTCCTTTGAGTGATTAAAGTCTTCTTGTCATTTCCCCTACTACCTTCCTTGTCAGTAATTTGCATATCCTTTACAATTTGACTACCATTAATTCTAACTATAGGAGTGTTTACCTGCTGCTTTGGCATCCACAAAATGTACTCCCAGCACATCCTTTCTTTGAAATGCCCTTTAATGTGTTTAATGTGATGGGCATTAACAACAACTGGGATGTTGCTCTTGTCTGAAGTTTATAGGATTAAAACAGCAAGAGGAGGGTATCAGAACCTCTGACAGGAAAATATTATAATTTCAAAATACTTTTCTAGTTGTGGTGTTTTCTCAACTCATTGGCCTCCGAATTTCTGTTGCATGAATAATCCATTCACACCAGCATGTTATTCCATCTTTTAACTTTGTTGGCATTTCATGTGTGGCTACTTTTTCTGCTCTGTGAGATGAAAAGCAACCCAAGGTGCCTCCCCCCCTTCTCCTCCTGAGCCAAGTGTTGTGCTGAGCGCACATTAAACATGCAATAGATCTTCTACAACTCAGAACGTAAAGCAATAGATGCCCTTAGGGATGGGTGCATTGGATTTGGTTTCAACTGTTCAACTGTTGTTTGGAGCCGGAAGCCTTTGCTGATGAACGGGTTAGTGACCATCAAAGGCATCTGCAGGGACAGTGGTGGCAGGCCTCATCACTAAACGCTCACATACACTGAGGCCAAGGAGGCATGGTCTCCATTTCCCACCAGCCTGTTCCCACTTAAAGGAGCCTGGGCTTCCTCACTGTGCCCTGACCCTGCTCATTTTGCTGTCCAAATGCTATTTGTCAGCTATTCCTAACTGCATCTGGTCAGAATCTGGGTGTCTGTTGTGATTCCACTGTTGACATGTCACAGTGGGCAAAATAAGATGGTCCAGGGGCACGTGGACATCTGAGGCTCACTGGGTGCCTGGATGTGATTGGAGAAGCAAAGTGCACTCTTAGGCTGCATGGCACAGTTTAGTTCCTGAGGCTTGGCTGTGGCTTTTCTTGGGTGGAGTAGGGACGATGACAAGACAGCTCACAGCCATATCCACACTGCATATTTTTCCAGAAGCAGCATGGTGGCTGGCATTCTTTCCTCTTATCCCAGCCCAGCCAGACTGCTAAAAGGGCTGGTGAAGTCTTACAGAAATCTGTCTTAACTGCCAGTTAAAGAGGCCAGGGGAAAGGGCCTCTCTCTAGGGCTCATGAGCTAGAGAGGAACATTAGTCCAGATGGGATTCTTTCATTCACAGCATCATGAAGGCCACGCGAAGCTGCCCATTTAGGATGGAAACAGGGCTGGTTTATGGTCATATCCAAGAAAAATACAGGCCCTGATAGATGTAGGTGTCTAATCCGCCCATCGGCTCGAGCTTAGAAAAATATTTACCTTTTAACATCTGTGCGGCATTTTCACTGTGCAAACACACATCTGTTTGATGGAATGTATACAGAGTTCAGATGGGTTCTAAGTGAGTTTTCTTAGTAACTGTATAGCTCTGTCTTCACACAGGCAGCCCTGGATTTGTGGTTGGGAGGTTTTTCTCAGATCAACTCATTGAAACAAATAGCTGTAAAGTTTACAGAAGGAAAAGCTTGAGGCAATCCCAGTAATTGGCTCTTTAATAACCTCTCACCTCTTAGTCACTCAGTACAACAGTTTTTGAATTTTCAGCCTGGTTCTACAGTCAGTGGATTTTAGGCTAGGGCCTGTGTGTGTGTGTGTGTGTGTGTGTGTGTGTGTGAGAGAGAGAGAGAGAGAGAGAGAGAGAGAGAGAGAGAGAGAGAGAGAGAGAGAGGAAAAGACAAATCTCTCACAGGGCAGCCCTTTGCAGCAATGGTGAGATTCAAAAATGGTTCTTTATCTCTTGTCCTTTAGGCTTCTTCCTCACAGCCCAGGGCATATATTTGAAGGAAGCTGTCCTGTCCTTTCTGACTTCAGAGTGCGGCCAGGTTTACCAGTTGGCCCATTTCCCCCACCTCTAAGGGCATTCAAGTGGAGTTGATGGTGGTGTGGGCCAAGGGATTGAGAGCTTGTATATACTTCCCTACACCTTCCCTATCCAGACACAGTCCCCAGGGGGTGCAGCTGAGTAGGACAGGCTGCTGTCCAAGACAGCTAAGTGCATCAAGCTACGAATTGATTTGGGTTTCATTCTAGGCCAATGCCTTAACCATCAGGCCTCATGAATCCCTCTGAGCCATTGTCTTTGAGAAAACCCTTTTAAAGCCCCATCTTGATCAAGGCAGTTAAGGGAAAAGCCCTTTTAGTCCATTTTTTTTCATTTTAGTGACTGACTTTAATGCAATGAGACCCTTAATGGACAGCTTTAATGTGGGCAGGAGTGTCTTTGATGCTGAAATATTATTTCTCACACATTTTACTCAGAGTCAAGTTCAGCCAATATTTACTTATCCCTACTATGTGCTAAGCAGAGTGTAAGTATGTAAGGGAAAAGGGAAACACAGAAGCCTGCTAAAGAGAGCAGGAAGCCTCAACCATAAATTTTCTAACAAAAGACTTTGTGTTGAAAGGGAATATGTGATTGATTGACAGTTGCCCAAACTTCTTGCTGATATTTATGCTATTCATTCTGTGAAGCCCCATCTTGCTGTTTTTCAGCAGAAAGATGATGCTCATGAAAATAGCATGAGGCACTTACTTAGAAAATTTGGGGGGGTGGGGTGGGTGGGGCAATTGCAACCTGTGCTTGGGAGTAATATCTAGGTGGTGTGAGACAGTTCAGAAGTTGGCATTCATTCTACAACTCACACCAGGGACAAGCACATTGATGGGGACTCCTCCTACTATCCTTCCCATCCCCTCTTCTTATTGCTTTCTACTGGCCCTGGAAAGCTCAGACTGGGACACTAGTAAAGGATAGATCCATGTGATGTGAGGAGCTGGGAGGGTGAAGAAAGGAAAGAGAGTGATGCCAAATTAGGTTCCTTTCTGTTTCCAGGCTGTGTCCTATTAAAAGAGTTACCTCTTCTGCTGCTTGCTGGTCCCGTAAGGCAATCACATTCCTAATGAGTTTGTTAAAAAAGCCATTCAGTTCATCTTGGTTCTTATTGGGCAGAATCCGGGCCAATGGGACCATTATGGATGGAAATGATACTTGAAAGAGAAAAACAAAAGTGGCATTGAAGTGGGGAGTGATAATGAACCAGGGCTATTATACTCCTGTGACTAGGAAGCAAGTGCCAGCCTGGAATCAGAGTCACTTGGGAGGCCCGTCTTCCCTATGGACTCAGTGTTTCTCAGAGCAAGGTTTGATCTGACTCTAGCTCTGCTCTTTATCCCATTCTCCGCATATAGTAAGCCCTCGTTAAATGCCTGTACAATAAAGTGAGTCCTCATATGTACCTGGCCTTATAAACCCAATTTCACACTTAGAAATTCCTATCTCCAATCTTAGAGGGGGGATTGTTTTTGCATTTCAACAGGAAAGAACAGGTGTGTGCCAAGCCTTTGCAAGGGTGTAGAAGTCCATCTATTTTATTGACTTTCTGGTCATTTGTATTTGTCTTTCTCTAAATAAAATGTCCCCACAGCAGCCACCTCAGTTGTCCCTAAGACATGTTGTTGTAACTGCTGACAAGGACACTGGCTCCACCCACTGTGAATACTCCCCTGCCATGCAATACGCAGCCTGGGTCCTTAGGACAAGGTTCCCTGGATCAGGACACTTGCCATCTCCCTAAGAGAGGTGCTGGGCCCAGGTATGAGGCCTTGCCACAGGGGAATGTGACTCTACTAAGATCCTCAGCCTGCCAAGCTGCACAACCTTTGTGTTGAGTCAGGCTGGAGATAGTAGATCCCAGTGCTCACACCTCAGCCTGCTTAAAATCACAGAGAGCTGTAGCTGGACTATTCCAGTGTGGCAGAGACGTGGGGAAAAGCTCACCAATACAGTAACAGCAACACACTGGTGTTTCCATAAAAGCAAGAAGATACTGGAACTGGCCACAAGGCAAAGCCTCCTTCCTTCCAATGAACTATCTGGTGATTTCTAGCTTAGGAGTTGTTGGCTTCTGATAGAGAAGTCCTCAGAAGAGGATTTTGAGTGATGGGACAAAAACAAACAAACAACTCTAGAACATGAGAGACTTTGGGTTCCAGTCTTGACTTTGCCTTTCTATCCATCAGTTTTCTGGCCTTGGTGTGACAGAAGCCAGGGTTCCCTGTGTCAGTGATAAGTCATAAACCCAGATTACGACAAGGGAGTTCTGGTGGCTCCAGGAAGACAAAATCTCTGCAGGACAACTCTAAGAGACCCTCAACGGACCTTCCCTAGTGGAAGGGACTCAATCCTGAAAGCTGTCCTATGGGTGGTAGTCTGGTCTCACCACCCTGGGTAGGGGCTGCACTTACAGATTAAAGCCAGGAGAGGTCTGGGGATAGAGAAGGCAAAGAAACGCCGGCATTGTTGCACAAAGGGATCTGCTGGGGCATTCTGGGAGTCCACCTGGGTGCCGAAGCCCACACTGGCCACCACATCTGTGGTGTAACAGCAGTAACACCTGTGGAGATAGACATGATGGAATATGAAAGATGCTGGAATGACCTTCCCACAGTCTCCTGGTCTACATGGCTGGTTTGAGTGAGGTAGTGGAAAGGAAGCTTCCTAGATGAGCAGTAGCAGAACATGATTGGAAACGTGAACAAGGAGCTTATGGAAGAGAAGGCAAGGGCAGGGCGTCACTGACTCAGGCCTCAGATCAGAGCTGAACACCAAGGCACATACCTTCCAAGGGAAGGCCTTCCTGTGAAGGGAAATGGGAGCCCCGAAGACTAGGGGTTAGCCCCATGCACAAACAGTCCATCTCAGGTCAGAATCTAATGATTAATTGATAACTGTCGAATTGGCATTGATGAATGACTCTAATTAGCTCATTTTATTAACTCCCTCCCCTTTTCCTTCTAATGATTTGGCAGGCTTTTCTGTTTTGCTTTGTTTCTTTGAGAGGAATGTATCTCTGGCTAGCCTCTGTCTTTCCTGTGCTGGGACTAAAGGCATGTGGCCCTATACTTGGTGATTTTCTAGCTTTTAAAACAAAACAAACAAAAACAAGCGTTCTTCTCATTTGAATGGACAGCAGGCAAACTTTGGGGCAGGATTATAGGATGTTCTTAATTTACAACTGAAAATACACATCGCCTTTTCCAAACAAACAAAAGGAAAAGTGTCTTCTGATAGTGTCAGAAATTTAACCTCAGGATAGGAAGTCGGGCCCTCCCAAAGGCCATTTTAAACTGGCATTATTCTTTCACATAATATTATGTATTTATTGTTCTTGTATACATTTGCATGCTGTGTGTGTGCGTGATGGGGGCCTGGTGTACATGTGCCACAGTGCACATCACATGTGCAGGTCAGAGGATAACTCTGTGGAGCCAATTCTTTCCTTCCACCTCTGTGTGGATTTTGAGGATCAAATTTGGGTCACCAAGCTTTCCAGGCTTAACTTTGACCTCTGAGCCACCTCACCAGCCCTTAGAATCCTTGTTTTTATTTTCTTATAGGTCTTCCATCTTAAAGTCTTTTTTTCTTTAATGTTTATTACTTCAGGTTACATCTCCCTCACAGTGCCCTCTTTGCACCCTTCCCAGTCCCACCCTCACACCCTTAAAGTATTTTTAAGGAGAGTAATAACTGGGTTATTAATTAATATTTTATAATTATAATGTCTACGCTTGCCATTGATACAGATGCATTTAGTTCTTCTGTGTGAGTTCTACAGCCACCCACTTATCTTTGGGGAATAAATGGCATGGCTTTATGACTGAAATTTTGACTGGTTTTAGTGATGACATCCCTACAATCGGTCACAGATTCCCTATTGAAGCGACAACTATTCATGACTACTGAATGCAGCCCCACCAGACTCTAATGCTTGATGAGTCCATGGATTGAAGAGTTATTTGCTTTGCTTTAACAGCTGAGGAGGCCACCTTATCTTTCTCCACCTTCTGCATAGTCTGGGAGAGTGTGGATGAGAGGGTTTGTCAACAGTTGGGAACAACAAATGCAGGTGTTGACTATGCTGTGGTTTTATCAGCAGTGATATTTCTGAATCAATTGTGGCTGATCTGCAGTCACTCTGGCCCCACCCTGCTGCCAGCCATGAGTTAGCATAAAGCATCTAAAGGTTCCTAGGAGGAAAGTCAGCCAGTCATTTAAATTGCCAGCTATATATATATATATATATATATAAAACATTGCCCTCCTGCCCACCAATGAACTGGCTGCTATACACAAATGATCCACTATTTATTTATTAATTTATTTAGATGAACTGAGAATTGAATCTAGCAGGCCTTGTACATGCTAGCACTCTATTCTACTGAACTACATTCCCAGCCCATTCCCCACATTTATGTATGTATGTATGTATGTATGTATTTATTTATTTACTTATTTACAGTTTTTAGAGATTTAGTCATTTATGTGTATAAGTGTTTACCTGAATGTATGTATGTATACTACCACATGCCTGCAGTGCCCACAGAGGCCAGAAGAAGGCACTGAAAACCCTGGAACCAAAGTTACAGTCAGATGTGAACCACCTGACATGACACAGGTGGTAGGAATTTAACCCAGGTAGTCTAAAAGAGCAACAAGTACTTTTAATTGCTGAGCCATCTCTCCAGTCCCTTAACTTTTTAATTTTGAGACAGGATTTCACTAAGTTGCCCACACTGGTCTTAAACTAATTCTAGTCCAGGAAGGCTTTAGACTTGTGATCTTACTACCTTAGTAAGATCACACAGATAGTGTGCCTTGCTTATATTATCTTTTTAAATTTTTTTTAATAATTTATTTTTTATTTCTTCAAGTTACATCTCAATCACAATCCCCTCCCTACTCCCCCCTCCAGTCCCACCCTTCCACCCTCCTCCCCCTCAGCCCCACAATCCTCTTCCCTTCTTTTTTTTTTTTTTTAGTTTAAGGTATTTATTTTTCCCCCCAACAGCTCTCCCTTTCAGTCCAAAAAAACTTATAATTCTTATAACTATAAATACAATACAAAACAACAGAAATAAATAGGCCATGATTATAAGAGTTATATGGCTTAGCATACATTCCCAATGTCCAGTCCATATGTATTTGGCACCTGACTTTAACATTCTACTATCTAACCATCTCCATGAGTTTAAAGTTCTATATCTAACTCAGCTTTCATACTAACTTGCCTCATAATTTTAAAAATATCTTCTTAGATCCAGAACACCCTCTTGATTCCTAAACAACTCAAAATTTAACTATGAGACCGTTTTTAATTTTTTTTTGAGACAGGGTCTCAGGTATCCCAGGCAGGCCTCAAATTCCCCATGGCCATTATCCATACAGATTTCATGTGGTGATGGGATCAATCCCAGGGCTTTGTACATTCCAAGCAAACATTTTACCAAGCTACAGCTTCAGTCTCATGACTTGTTGTTTTTTTTTTTTTTTTTTTTCCTTAGACAGGGCCTCCCTCTGCAGCCCTGGCCTGGAACTCACTATGTGGACCAGGCTACCTTCACACTCACAAAGACCTACCTGTCACTGCCTCCCAAGGATGAAAAGCACGTGCTATGCAGCATCCGGAGGTAAGGCTGGCTTCCTGGCTTCACGATTTTTCTTTCTTTCTTTTTTTTTTTTTTTAAGATTTTATTTATTATGTATACAATGTTCTGTCTGCAGGTATGCCTGCAGGCCAGAGGAGGGCACCAGATTTCATTATGGATGGTTGGAAGCCACCATGCGGTTGCTGGGAATTGAACTCGGGACCTCTGGAAAAACAGTCAATGCTCTTAACCTCTGAGCCACCTCTCCAGCCCCACAATTTTTCTTGATGTGAAAGTTTAGGGACTTTCTCTATCCTTGTCCTTTCTGCCTGGCATGTCTTGCCCATCATCTCCATGGAGGTCAGAGGGTAAGTCTATTCAGGGACTAACCACTGTATATTTGGATTTTCCTGAACAACAGGCCAGCATCCCTGGCTCAAGTTACTTTGTTTCATGGTATAGGTGGGTTTCTCCTCATTAGTCAGTCTATCCATGTTGTTATGAATGGCTGGCATTTCCAGTTTGCTATTCCCAAGGATAGCCATTTGCTATTGTCCATCAATTATGTACAGTCACAAGAATCATCCACTGTGACCTCTCACCTGTAATGGAGCAGCCTTACCTCTGGATGTCGAATGCATCTCCGGATGCTGCATAGTGTTTTAAGTGAGCCAGGAGAAGTTCACAGGCTTGGCTGATGAGAGGTGTCATCTGATAATAGATAGCAGAGGTGCAATTAGGGCATTGTGGGTAAATTGGCTGCAGCTGATGGACAAGGTTATACACAGTGCCTTCTGGGAAAGCAGACTGTCTTACAAAGGTACTTTTCACAAGGCTAAGATTAAGGAAGCATTCACAATTTCTCTAAAATACAGTGTCTATAAATACCTATTTTAAGCTTAAATAAGCTTTCTGTGTAGAAGCACAAAAGAAGAAAGGATCAAAAGTAAGTCTGGCGAAATAATTATGAAAGTGATCATTAAGTGTTTAGCCAAAACTTCGAATCGGCGCTCAGCTTCCTGACATGTGGTCAGCATTAGTGAGCAGCTAGACCACACTCCATATGTCCTGGCCCTGGAACTAACCCAAGTCCGTGCATGCTTGTTCCAATTAAGTTTTCAGAGCTCCCACCAGAACACAGAATCTAGTATCCAGAGGGACAGAGGGTCATCCATTCCAACTTCTTAATTAAGCCAGAAGTTATCTTGATGGTATTTCTGAGAGAGGGATTTTCATTTATTTTTTATCTGCTTAAGCCTTCCAAGACAGGGTAACTCTTGACCTGCACAAGGCAATTGTTGGCTTCTTAATATTAAAATATTTTATTGTGGAAAATTTCTATTGCCAAGAGAAAGGTGTATAGAGCAATACTATGCACACCTATGTGGTATCAGCTGGCTCCAATGCATTTGGATCTTGGCTTTGGCTGCCCATCACTTTGACTTCCAACAGGATCTCCTGGATGGATAGAATTCTTTATGCCTTTTTATTCTCTCCTATATATTTGAAAGGCCACGCTGAAACTATCCAGGGATCATTTGAACCATGCACATTCTAGAATAGTATCAACACATGAGGCAGCATGCTGTGGTAGGTTCTTCTGAGCATTTATGGAAATCATACTTTGAAATGGTACCTGATGGTTAATTTCCATTATTACTATTTTTAAGAAACCTTAAACTGTATTTAAAACTTTTTAAATTTTCAGATTTATTTTTATTTTATGTATATGAGTGTTTTGCCTTCATGTATGTGCACCACATGCTTGCCTGGTCCTGCAGATGTCAGAAGAACACAGCATATCCCTTGGGACTGTCATTACAGGTGGTTGTGAGTCACCATGTGGGTGCTGGAACTGAACCCAGGTCCTCTGCAGGAATGACAAGTGTTCTTAACCTCTGACCTCTCCCCCATTTTACTTTTAAGAGTATATGTATGTATGTCCATGGGGGTGGGGAGAACATTTCAGGTACCCACCAGAAGAGGTCTTGAGGAATCCTGGAGCTGGTGTTACATATAGTTGTGAGCCATAAAACACAGGAACTGGCAACTGAAGTTGGGTTCTCTACAAGAGCAATGTGCTCTCTTAACCACTGGGCCATCTCTCCAGCACCTATTTTTTGTTATTTTGAGGCTAGAATACGAAGTGACTGAGATCAGGAGAGTTTTTTATTTGTTTGTTCAATTATTTTTTAATCTCTAGAACCTGCAACAGAAACTGGCAGATGTAATTATTTGTTGGGTGGATGGATGGATGGATGGATGGATGGATGGATAGATGAATTTCAATGAGTATGAAATATCTGCTTTTTGCTTTTCAAATCTTAAGACAATAGAAAAGTTATGTTAATCTACTTGCCAGAGATATGGTATTGGATGAGGCAAAATCCAGCTCCCTCTACTACAGTTTGGATGTTAAGTATCCCCTTAGGATAGTATGACTGAGAGGTGGTAGGCTCTTAGGAGGCTGGGCCTACTGGGAGGTCTCCAGGCTATTGGGGATGTTTCTTTTAGTGGACTATGGACCCTAGTCTTTTACTCATTTTCTCTTTCACTTCTTGCCTGGAGGTAAATGAGTTTGCTCTGCCATGTGTTCCCATCATGGGCTACCACAGATCCAAAACAATGGGTACAACCAATCACACACTGAAACTTCTAAAACTGTGAGCCATACCGTAACAACCTTCCCTATCTAAGTTGATGGTTACAAGTGTTTGTTACAGTGATGGGAAGCTGACTAATATGTGCTACAACAACCTCTCTGATACTATAGTTTGTACACCTTTCTCTATTCTTATTGTTCCTCTGGGAGGAAAAAAGAGTCACTCTCAAATAGCAACCCATAAGTACAACATGGTCCTATTTCAGGCACTATTTAGTAAATAGTAAATTAATCACATTCTATGATCTGCACTCTGTAAACCAATAGCAAGGTCAGATTTATATTGATTTTTGCAGAAGATATACACCACAAACAAATATCAAGGTTCAAGTCAATGAAAGCCACCAAGGTATTTTCCCAAGAATTATAGCTGCATTCAACTTTAGCCCTTGAGGATCTATTCATTAGAAAGCATCTGTGTTCTCTAATTTTTCTCCTGTATTAAAAAAAAATTATCTGTATGGGTATTTTGCCTACATATATGTCCATACACAATGGGTGTACAGTGCCTCAGGAGGCCAGAAGAGGGCATCAGATCCCCTCGGACTGGAATTACAGACAGTTGTGAGCTGCCATGTGGGTGCTAGGAACCAAACCAGGTCCTCTGGAAGAGTAAGTAGCCAGTGTTCTTAACCTCTGGTCCATTTCTTCAGTCCCAGACTTTGCATTTCTATTACCTTTATTTCCATAAAAGTTGTCTTCAGCTGTTCTGGAAAGAACAACCCCTGAACTGCCCTGAACAGTGGGACAGTTTGGACAGCTGTTGAGATGCTGGGAAAATATGTGGCTGTATTGGACCCCTCCCTGCCAACAGCTCCCTGCCAGCTGGCCCCACATGCCCTATGGGGACATATTTATGGGCACTAGTACTTTATTACCTGCAGTGGTATGGGAACCTTGTAGGAAGAAGCTGGTCTGAGAAACCCAGGGGCATTCCTATAACTCAAAGTGAAACAGTGGCCATTCCTTCTTTGTTCCATTCAAACTTCGGTAATGTGGCCAGGCAGGGTGGCACACACCTTTAATCCCAGCACTCGGGAGGAGAAGGCAGTCAGATCTCTGTGAGTTCAAGGGCAGCCTGGTCTACAGAGTGAGTTCCAGGATAACCAGGGCTACACAGAGAAACCCTGTCTCGAAAAACCAAAACCAAACCAACCAAACAACAACAAAATGGTAATGTGCCTTCTAAATTTTCATTTACCTCATGACTATGCTGACTGGTTCAAGCACAGACCTGTGACCCTCCACTGGACAGTTACTTCAGGAATCTGCAGAAATTTTCAAAGTCCTTTGGCTAGTCAGGATGAGCCTAAGTAAACACTCAGCCTGACCCCACCTCCCCAGTAATTGACAAGAGAAGACCTTGCCAGTGATTGCTGAAGCAGAATCGTCATTGACCCCAACTGTCTACCCATAAGTCCATTCAGGAAAGAAATGCGTAGGGCGAGTCTGATTTGTTTTCTGTGACTCTGTATCAATTCTTTGTGACTTTGGCATTTTTTTCTACATTCTTGCAAGCCATCCACTGAATAATCCATCAGTGTAAGTATGCATGTAAATGGGCCCCTTAATATGTCTCCCAGGCTGTCATTCCCAAGAAATCTGACTTTCTTACCATTTGAAGAACTCAGTACTTTCTGAACTGCATGTACCTCTGTAGCCAGCTTGTCTGACTGCTGTTCTCAAGTTATCCTAATGCACTTAGCTAGTTACTTAGCATGCATGAGTGAGTGTGCACATGCCACAAGTGTACAAGTGGGAGTCAGAGGACAACTTGCAGGAATTGTTTTTTCCTTCCGCCTTCTGGTTCCCAGAGAAGAATCTTGGCAATGAGCACCTTTACCTGCTGAGCCATTTGTAGCCCCTTCAATTATCCTAATAAACTTAGTGTTTCTTATTTTAATAAAATCCTGGAAATGGGGCCAGGTGGTGGTGGTGGTGCATGCCTGTGATCCCAGCACTCAGGGGACAGAGGCAGGCAGATCTCTGAGTTCCAGGCCAGCCTGGGCTACACAGAGAAACCCTGTCTTGGAAAAATAAAAAATCCTGAAAATGGAAGTGTTTTTTTCCCCTCCCAATATATTTCAGATGATCATTAAAAGACAAAACTAACGAAAACCTGTTGCAATGAAGGTCTTCTTAGACATCAGGTGTAAGCATCCTTATACTGGTAAGAGAAGCACACTATAAAATTTGACTTATGCAAGCTTCTCAGAAGCCAGAAGCATTGGCTGTGTGTTAGGAGAGCTCCTTATGCTGATTGGAAGTGCAGGCCTGGGTGATTCAGAGCAGCCAGGACCCACTGCCCACCACCGCTTCTCTACGTGCACTTGATTCAAATCCTTTGTTGCTGGCTGCTGTGGCTGCAATTTTCTACTGTGCCATGCCTGTAGTCTGTCACACTGAATGGATAATGACATCTTTATCTGGATTAATGTGATAGGAGATGGAGCATGTAATATAAAAATGTTTTAAGAAGTAATGCAGAGAAAATATCACAAGACAGTGGAGCATGATCTGTATGTTGGCCAGTGGCCCTCATTTCAGGATTTTTTTCCCTTGTGTTATGTACCATGGTAATAGAATGTCTGCTCTTACATGAGTCGAATGCAAGCAAAGGCTTTGTGGGTTGGGCTTGTGGTCCTACAGTTCCTTCTCTGAGTTTTTAGAGAAGCAGGTGAATTTGGCAAGACCAGAAGAAACACATCACTCTTCCACCTAGATCTTTAAGCAGGCTCTCATTTTGTTGTGTTTCATCTTTGTAGGACAATGAATGATTTTTATTTGGAGTCAGTGTAGAGACTTGTACCTGATCCCAAACCTGGAACTCTGGAACCCGACCATACCCATCGGCTGGGAACCGTAGTGAAACTCTAGATGTCCCATTTAAGTTCTCCTCATCAGCTCCAGGAGGGTTTGCCTCATGTGTCTGGGGAACGTCTGTCACCTTGAAGGCTAAAAAGCAAAATGGAGTGCTCTCTCACACCAGAGAGTTCTGAGCAAGTCGCTCCTCCACTTCCAAATGTTTAACAGCTCTTGGTTGCCCCTGGCACAGGGCAGCAGCCTCTGCATGCCTAAACCCATTTTTGCAATTCATTTTTCCTTGGTGCCTTTCTTGCACACTGTTTTCCAGCCTGAGTGAACCCCTGGTCTCTGAGCAGGTCCTACAAGCTAGTGTACCTACCTCAGAACCTCCCCCCACCCCCAGCCCATGTCCAATCCTAACATCTGCTTCAGGGCAGTCAGTCAGTCTTCAAAACAAGATAGCGGCTCTGTCACTGCCCTTCACGACTTGGTCATTATGTCTTAATTTATGTATCTTGCTGCACTTCTACACTATAAAATTTGTAAAGACAGAAATCAACAAATGTGAGAAGTTAACATCCCTTCCTGTTTGGTGCCATAGTTTGAATCTGGAATATTCCCCCAAAAGTCCACGTGTTAAAGTTATGGTCCAGCATGCTATTGGGAAGGGGTGGAACTTTAAGAGGTGGGACCTGGTGGGAGCTCTTCTGGTTATTGGGGTGTGGCTTTGAAGGGACTCACATGGCTTCAGCCTCCTTCCTCTCTTCTCTTTCACTTCCTGGCTTCCAGTGGAGAGGCTATGCCCTCCCTGTGCCCCTCCATGAAGCTCTGCTGCCCCTTTACTTCGAAGAGAACTAAAAGCGTGCGTCTGTCATTCAAAGACTGGAATGCCTAGAACTCTGAGATATAATACCTTTTGTTGTGTGTGTGTGTGTGTGGGGGTGATTATCACTGGTATCCACTATAATAACTCACCTTTGACTAACACAGTAGGCCTGAGGGCAACCATGTTTAAGAACTAAAGTTAGAAGGGGAATATCTGAATATATAAGGGTGAGCTACTGAAGGAGTCTTTAAAGTTGAGTACCTTAAGTGCTCTAACTGTTGACTAACAAATGAAAAATTAATTCTAGCTAATGAAACTTATCACTTCCTTCATCCACTACACCATTGCTAAAAGCCACCAAGATATTAAAAATATCCGTGGCTCATTTTTATGCAAAATTCCCTGCTGATACACACCATCTCTAGCCACCTAGATGAATAATCAAGTGTTGTTTCCAATAAGTCAGAGACTCCTGTCAAGAGTTGTGTCCAATTAGAACTTACTCTGGTGAGGTGGATGCTGATGTTGCCAAGCAACAGCCAAGCTGTAAAGCACTTTTAGATGCTCCTTTTCCATTTAACCAGCAGCAAGTTGGGAGTGACATTATGAATCCAGCAAAAGAAAGACAAATTATAACCCAGGATGGGGTATCAATGATGAGGAGTGTGTTTTCTTTTAAATGGAAATGGAAAATGAACATTTTAAAGTGCAATTTAAACAGTCCCTCATTATTCTGATTTTAATTGGAAGATTAGGTGTCAGTGGGATACAACTGTGTCTCAGGATAATGGTCTCGTGCTGCTAGATAAATACCCCGACATCCTGGAAAATGGGTAACTGGTCAGACAGGGACAATGTATTTTTGGACTCTGAAGTATTTATTACCACAGCTACCCTGTTTATAATGACTTTTATTTTTATTGTTTGGAAGGATTAAGAAATAAAAGCAAATATTAAAAATAAACCACCAGCAGCTCATTCTGCTGAGAGAACGCTGCTTACTCCAGCGTTATTGGAAAACTCTCTTCTGCTATAGAAGCCTCCCTTACCAACTGCCTGAAGAGTTTATGCTGGGAATTTAAAGGCCAAACAAAGCCCAAAGCCTCGACGATGACTGTAATTGTACACAGACTTTCACACTGAAACAGTCCAAGCCATGCATTTACTCATAAGTAATGAGTATGGCTATATCAACTTGAATTTTTAAAAAATTGTAGCCATTCTTGAGCAATGCGTCTTCTCGCAGGCAGCAACGGCCTATGGGGAGTAATAAGCACATATGCCTCTGTCTATAAGACTCATACATTATTGACTACGCCTTCCCGACAGGAAACATCTGGATGAAAGTGAAACATTAGGCAGAGAGCTGCAGCCCTAGGTGCTGCACAAGATGCCAGCCTTCCTTGTCTGTTTCACGTTGTAGAAACTGCCCCCACCCCTTGCACGTCTGTATGAGTGGCTTTTTTATTCTTGGGTGACACCCACATCCCCAGGGTCTCACTGTTCTCTTCTATCTGCTCAGTCATTGCTTCTCTGGGGTAAATGAGCAAATGTCCACCATTGACAGGAGATTCTGAGGACAGAACATGTACCCTGCCTAATGGGGTTGAATACTAAGTGTCACTGATAGGGTATGTGTAGAGGTTTGGTCTTTAAGATTGTGGTATTAAGAAGAGCTGTGGCTCTTTAATAGCTAAGTTACTGGGAGCGTGCCTTTGAAGGGGATTGTGGGACCCCATCTATCTTTGTCTCTGCTCTGCTTCTAGATGGGACCATTTGTTCCAACAAGCCCTCTGTGATGGTGTGCCACCATCTGCCATTCTCAACAGAGGCCAAGCCAGTAGAGATGATTGATTTTAGGCTCTAGTTACAACGTAACTAGACCTTTTATCTCGATAGGTTATCTGCCTCAGGTACTTTGTTGTAGTGAAACAAATAATATAGTTGACTAATAGGATGGCATGTTGGGTTGTTTCCTGGAAGCACCAGAAAATGATGTTCACAGTGGGAATTGCAGAGACCAACAGCACCATTTTGCTCAATAACAAACAATGGCATTCACTCCCCAGGCATTTACTTTTGAAAAACTGAGTCCAGAATACACAAAGCTAAGCTGATAATCAAATGTCTTTATGACTTGTTAAAGTATGTGATGAATTTAATAGTCTGTAATATTTCATCAAGTTATTCAACCATGGAGTCCTCTTTATCCTCAATGATTTCAAATCCCTTTCCTTGGTAGTTGCATTAATCAGCTTTCTGCCACTATGACAAAACATCTAAGACAACCAATTTATACAGAGAATATGTTTCTCTTGGCTCACATGTTTGGAGGGTTCAATCGGTGATCAGTTGGGCCTGTTGTGAGACAGCATGATAAAACTGGGGTTCTTGTCAGAGCAAAACCTCTGACTTCATGGCTACAAAGCAAGAGAAGGAATCTGAGATGTTTGAGATGCCACAGTCCCCTTTGGGGGTGTGCCCCCCATCAACTCTCAGTAGGGCCACACTGGGCACTCAGCCTTTAATACACAGGACCTTCGAAGGCATTTAGGATCCCAGTCACAGCAGAAGCCATCTTAACTCATCACATCAGTGCAGTTGTCAGCTTCCTCCTCATGCGTTCTCCTTCTGTACCCAGAAGGCCACCTGTCACTCTCCTGCTGATCCTGCTGACTTGCACAATCTTACAAGAGTCTGTAAAAGTTGCTCCTTCAGGTTGGAAGAGTGTAGAGGGAAACACAGATGTAGTTTCCACCTCGTTCTGAATCTTCCCTCGTTCTGAGTTATGACATTTAAAAATAAAACGGGCGCTGACCGACCTGAGGGCGTTCCATTATTTATGTGTTTCCCTTGGAGAAGTATGGATTTAGTTTCAATTTTGTTTCCTGAAATTAAATCCATTTACTTCCTGATTCACAACTAAATTGCACACAGTTCCAGGATTACTCACAGTCTTTAGTGAAGGGATCTAGTGAAAGACGGTCGGGGTCTAAGTAAATCTCCCAGCCGCCCTTTAAAGGCACACACGCTTTCAGAGGCAGGTTAACCAGGCAAGATTTTCTCGTATGAAAAAAATCAGTTGTGCTCTTAGCAATACTCAGTAATCCATCCATAAATCCCAATCGCTAGTCTATCACCAGACTAGGATTCTGCTGGTCTCTTCTTCCTGAAGGGGGGAGGCATTGATCGCATTTGCTCTGGCTCTACCTCTGCACATTATCCCCAGAAAGACTAAAGCCCAAAGCAATTTATTTTTAAATGAAAATGTGACCTAATTTGACTCTCAGCTTTTCCAAACAAACAAAAGCCACACAAATGTACATGCATCCACACATGTGTGTGCACACGCACATAACACAATGTTGATCTTAAAGTAATTCCAAGCACTGTTGACTGAGGCAGCCTTACATAAGATAAATGAAGCAGATGGGTGGTTAAAGTCTGATAAAGCCTCCGGAAATCAACAGGGTGCGTTTGTTAGGGAAGGTCGCACGCCAGTACTGGTAGGAGGACCATAGCTGCCAAGGGGCCAAAGGAAAAGTCTCACAATTCAAGAAAAAGCAGGCTTTTTCTTTTCTTCTTTTCTCTTTCTTTCTCTCTCTCTCTTTCTGAATAACCCCTTGGAGGTGATGAACTCTGAAGTTTGGTGACAGAAGTTCAAAAGCCACTTATTCAGGAGGGACTAGCAATGCTGAGGTTTCACAGCTGTCTCCATGTAGCTGCCTGCCTGGGCTCAGCATCCCCACACTGTCTTGTTTTCCTTAGTCTTTTTATGACCTGCTTTTTCCACTTTCATGTGTACGGCTTGTGAGTTTGTAAGGAGAAAGCCAACAGTTTGCTACATCCTCTTACTTAATCTCTTCTTTTGTTTTTCAGTTATGTGTGTGTGTCTGTGTGTGGGTGTGTGCATGCAAGTGTGGCTGCCCAAAGAAGCCAGAAGCATCTTGATTCCCTGAAGGCGAAGTTACAGGGAGTTGTGAACCACCTGATGTAGGTGCTGGGAACCAAACTTGGGACCTCTGTGAGAGCAATGTGTGCTCTTAACCATAGAACCATCTCTCCAGTCCCTTAATTTTTTTTTCTTGACAAAATGACTTCCCTTTTAATTTTTCTTGTCAAACAGCATTCATTGGAACAAACAGAAAGTATCTTAAGTCTTTGTTTTTTTTCATCCATCCACTGATCCATCATTATTAAATGCCTATTAGATACCTTGTATATGCAGCTAAAGGTTAAAAAGAGAATATAACAGGAAAAAGAAAAAAACTTTGTCCCCTGAAGCATCCATGCTGCAGGGTGAGACAAACAACAAACACAATAAATATGTAATGGACCCTTAGAGTCATTGAGACAGATAAGATAGAGACAGCAGGGTCTGGAAAAGCAGAAGATTTGAGGTACAGTAAGGGAGGACCAAGCAGAACACTCATACACTGGGACTGTCCCATTTGGGCTTTAGCAGAATCATGGAGGGGCTCATAAAGCCCACATGTTCTCAGCACCTTGGATATTTTGAGTCCATGGGACTTGGAGTAGCCAAGAAGAATTAGTTTTGTTGTTGTTTGTTTGTTTAGTTGTGAATGGCTTTCCCAATGACATAGTAATTGAGCCAAATTTATAATAAAAGGACACATTTATTGGAGAGCAGCTCTTAGGTGGGCTCACCAACCTCACAGGAGGGGGTCAATGAAGTCACAAGGCTGGGCTGAGGTAGGGTCTTCTATTTTTTTATTATTATGTACATTTTAGTTTTTCCCATTAATAATTAATCAATTCACTTTACATCCTGATTGCAGCCCCCCCTGTCCTCCAGGTCCCCCCTCACACACTCTCATTCTCCCCTCCCCCTCTCCTCAAAGAAGGGGGAGGTCCCCTATGGGTACCAACCTGCTCTGGCACTTTAGGTGGCTGCAAGAGTAGGCGCATCCTCTCCCACTGAGGCCAGAAAAGGTGGCTCAGTTAGGGGAATAGGATCTAAAGGCAGGCATCAGAGTCAGAGAGGCCCCCCTTCCCCTGCTCCCTGCTCCTGCTGCTGGGGGTCCCACACGAAGACCAAGCTGCACATCTGGTACATATGTGCAGGGGGCCTGGGTCCTCTCCAGCCCATGCATGCTCTTTGGTGGTGGTTCAGTCTCTATGAGCCCCCATGGGCCCAGATTAATTGGCTCCTAAGGTCTTCTTGTGGAGTCCTTGACCCCTCTGGCTCCTGCTCTCCCAACTCTTCCACAAGATTCCCTGAGCTCTGTCTAATATTTGGGTCTCTGCATCTTTTTCTGTCAGCTGCTGGGTGAAATCCCTCAGAGAACAGTTATGCTAGGCTGAGGTAGGGGCTTCTTAAAGAGGAGTGGGAGGGACTTGTGACATGATGGTGAGGTTCTTATTTGGTGAGTTTAGGACTCCGTAGGTGAGTCTTAGGTCCAGTGGTCACTTTGAAATCTGGAACACGGAGCTGGCTTTGTCCAGGGCTTTGTGCAGACTCCTGGTCAGAAGAGACGGGTTAGGACCTTTTGACTCAGGCCATCTTGCCTTTGTTTCAAACCTCCTGCCTAACAGGTTGGTTGGTTTGGTTTTTTGAGACAAGGTCTCATTACGTAGCACAGGCTGACTTCAAACTTGCAATCCTCCTGCCTCTACCTCATGAAGGCTGGGGTTATAGACAAGAAATTGTGATCTGCCTCTGGTCCCATAGTGAGAACCAGGAGCTAGAGGTGAAAAGTTCAAGGAAACACCTAGAAACTGTCAGGATCACATCTGCTGCAGAAAGAGGTAGTCAGGACACACTCTTGGACAGCCTTTCCTGTCCCTTAGCTCCTTCTTCCACAAAGAGTTGGGAATGGATATTGGAGAAACTGGCTCGGAAGCAATGCAATGCCAGCTTTTAAATGCTCAGTTGATAGCGAAGGGAGGGCCATTGGATTGAGAAAGAAGAATGCCCAGAGTCTTCAAGAATTTGTGACATCTCCTGGAGCTTGATGGTCATTCTAATTTGTCTTAAAGATGACCTTGGCCTGGCTGCCCCCCTAGAGTTCTGCTGGGAAGACATTCCTTCTTCTCCCCCATCACCCATGGCCAGCACTTCCATATCTAAGACATGACTCAGCCCTGAAAAGTGCTTCACCATTCAGAAAACATCCTCCCCTGAACCCGAATCCAGTAGTTTGAAGTTCACAATCTCAGACCTGGTCAGGGCCTCCTGGGTGGGAATTGGCATTTGAACAGGTTTCCCAGTTGATCCACTATGTGTGAAACTATGAGAGACGCTCCACGACTTTTCTTCTGAGTACCTCAAAGCGCCTCAAGCAATGTCTGGGGACAGAGCCAGGCTTGCAGTGTGAACCACTGATTTATGGTACCTGGGTTGGGGGGGGGGACACCAAAGAAATGGAAGACACTTTGTTTTCTGTATGATGAGTAGACTGAGGGCCCCAGCAGGTGAGACACTTTGATGTGCCACCTAGGCAAGCCTTGCACCTGGCCCAGCTCTTTGCCTCACTTTGGAGAGAAACCTGTTCCTTAAGGAACAGAATCTGTATTTCCTGTCTCTTACCTCATTCATCTTTTCAGGACTGAAAGCAGACATCAGGGCACCTCTGACTTCTTCCCACCTTCTGTCACGTAACAACAGGATGCTGTCTGCTACTGGCTTGGGTTCCAGACCTGAGGCCTGATGGAAAGCAACAAGCAGAGGGTTAGCACCCAGGGAGCCAAAGCCACCTTAGTGGCTGTCCTAGTTAGCTTTAACTGTCAATCAAGTCATCTGAGAAGGGAGTCTCAACTGAGAGATTGAGCAGATCAGATTGGCCTGTGGGCAGCTATCTTGTTTGTTAGTTGTTGGAGCCCACTGTGGGCAGCACTATTCCCTGGGCCAGTGGTCATGGGCTGCATAAGAAGCTAGCTAAGTATGAGCCTCCAAGTGAGCCAGCAATCAGCATTCTTCCATGGTTTCTGCTTCAAGATCTTGCTTGAGTTCTGTACCTGACTTCTTTCAGTGATGGACTATGATCTGTCTGGAATAAGCCAAATAAATCCTTCCTCCACTGAGAGCTTTTGGTCAGAGTATTCTATTACAGCCACAGAATGAAACCAGGAGAGTGGCGATCAGAGGGCATGATCAACACCCCTGTTAAGGTCCACCAATGACCCATAGGTTTCTCTTGCAAAGATACAAAAAAGGATTATAATACTCATAGACAAGGAACTAAGACCCACGGTTGAGGCCAATAGGGGACAGATGGACAGATCTGCCAGCCTTGTCAAAGTGTGGACACCATCAAAACAACTCAATAGCCTCTGTGTGTTCTGAGGCCCCTGTGAGGCCCTCTGAGGATGTCCAAAGTGGGTTTCCTAGGGTTGAAGGTCACATCTGAATTTTGTGGCAAAATTTTGGGTGTCAGGGTTGATTGGATTTGGCTTAGACATGTATCCATGTTCTTAGGATGTTAGAGATGAGAGAAAGGACTTATGAACAAGAGTCCTTCAGAAGCACCCTGGGACAGCTGTTTTGAAGGGCTTGTCTGCTCTGGTGGGTCTATGTTCTAGTATTCATTGGGTTTTTCTTTTAACTTTTATTTTGAAATTTTCATGTGTTAGTACTGTATTTGCATCACCTTCTCCTTCTTATTCCATGCCCACCCCTGCTGGCTCCTTCTCAAATCCATGATTTCTTATTCTTTAAATATAGACACACACACACACACACACACACACACACTCACACACACACACACAAATTTATAAGTACAATCTGCTGAGTTCATTTAGCATTGCCCATATGTGTTTAGAGCTGACCTTTGGGGATTGGATAACCGATTGGGGGCTCCTCCTTGGAGAAGACTAATTCTCCCACCTTGAAGCCCACTAGTTGCCTGCAGCTCTTTATCTAAGAATGGATCACGCAAGGTTTCCCCATGTATGTTGGTATGTCATCTGCTTTTGTCATTTGTTAGCCCTTGTTGGTTTTTTTCTTTTATTGAAAATATATTCTGATTAGAGTTGCCTCCCCCATTACTCCTCCTGAGGTCTTGCCATTTTTTTTCAAGCCTTGTTTAGGCAACAGCACTGTTGAAAGTTCCTGGGTACAGCTGCCCTGTCGTGTAGAAGACATTGTCTTGAAGTATGTCTCCTGGCCTTTTGACGCTTACAGTCTTTCTGTCTTTCTTTTTGGGTGTTCCCTGAGTCTTAGGTGGAGGGCTTTGTGGTGTCGATGTATATCACTTGGGGCTAGGTACCCCACAGACAGTTGTTCTTTGCATTTTTGACCCATTGTAGCTTTCTGTAATGGTCTCTGGTGGCTGTAAAAAGAAGCCTCTTTGATGAAGGGTGAGATGTGCATTTACATACATGCAAGTCATGTGTTCAGAAGTCACTGTGAGTGTGCATATGACACAGGGCAGGTGGGAGTCAGGGGGACTCAACAGGCTCAGGGGATATATAGCCTTGTGTCTAGAGCTAGGCCTGTGAGTGTCGTTGCTTTTTCTTAATCAATGCAGACTTGTTAAATGTCCAATATAGGCATTATGGCTTGAATTCTGTCTTCTGAAATGTTATATATTGAAATCCTAATCTCTAGAATTTATAGTGAGCTAGTGTACTTGGTATCTGGATATTCTTATAAGATTAGGACATCGAGAGAGGACCCTAGGAGATATAGAAGATAGTCATTTAAGCCAAAGATATAGATGATATCAACTCTGACCTCACTCATACTTCCAGCCTTTCTGGAACTTCAACAAAATCCATTTCTTGTGTGAGTCCCTCAGGGTGAGACTCTCTGCTATGGTCTTCCCAGAAAGCTCAGCTAATGTTCAAGAGCTGGTTACAGAGAGTACTGGGTAAGAAAGACTTTGCTTTGGCCCTTGTATTGATTTGCTTTCTATTGATATGACAAAGACATGACCAAAAGCAACGTGGAGAGGAAAGGGTTTATTTTGCCTTACAAGCCATAGTCTGTCATGGAGGGAAATCAAGGCAGGAAGTTGGATGCAGGAACTGAGACCGTGGAGGAACATTGCTTACTAACTTGCTCCTAAAGGTTTGCTCTGCTTGCTTTCTTATACAACTCAGGGTAACCTGCCTAGGACTGGCAGTACCCACAGTGGGCTGTGCCTTCCTACATCCATCACTAATAATAATTTTTAAAAATTCCCACAGACTTGCTTACAGACAAATCTGGTGGGGGCATTTTCTCAGTTGAGGTTCCCTCTTCCTAGATGACTCTAGCTTGTGTCAAAAGTTAGACAAAAAAAAAAAAAAAAAAACCCTAGTGGGCACAGCATTCATGAGGCTGGTGACAATTGGATGGAGAAGTAGAGAGTAATGAATAGAATTGCAGTTTATGAGAAAGTGAGTCTTCTCAAGGGGAAAAGAGGGTGTGTGGGCATGTTATGGGATGACATGGTCAGGAGGTCTCTGAGGATAAGTCATTTAGAAACCGAGCCAAGAAACACACAGTCCCTAGCCACTTTCTCCTTCCCCTCATCCTCCAGTCCATTCTTTTCCATCCTAAAAGCAGCGCTATCCCAGCAGCTGTTGCAAACGGTGCCCTCACTGTTGGTCAATGTGGCCCCCAGCCCTGAGAATGCAGGGGGATTAGAGGGCCAACCACTCTGCAGAACCACATTGCCTTGGGGCTCCACTGTTTCCTTTCACTGTTTTAATTATAGCCGAAGCATGAAGCCAGCCATCATAATTCAAATGCCTTGTAAAAACTCCTATTTAGAGGAAAATTATAATTTTCTGATAAAATATGAACACTCAAAATAAGCCATAAAACATAACTGCAAAGTATCTAGAGGATTTAATTATATATTAGAACCAAGTTGCTGGGATATTTTTCTGCAGAGGAATACCTCTCTATATTTAGAATAAGATTCTTTAGGAGTACTGTGGCCGTTAAATTATGGTTTTATGGAATTTTTGGAACATAATCTGTTTATTTAGGTTCCAGAGTCAAAGGAGGAAATCATACATTATGGATATTTATAGAGTGGCAAAGCCCCAGCCTGTGCCACGCTGCTAAGACTTTTCACTTGGAAAAAAGTGAGACACAGGTTTATATAGTTTACAGTTCTGCTAAGAGAGACTCCACTGTTGAATCAGGGTCAAGACTGACTGGACTTGATCCATTCTTAAGACCCAAGGAGAGGGGGCTGTGGAGCTAGCTCAGTTGGCAGAATGCTCACTGTGCACCGAGGCCCCGAGTTCGAGTCCTAGAACCCGTGTAAAAAAAGTTAGGTGTGGTATGTGCACTTGTAAGCTTAGCCCTGGGGATGTGGAGATGGGCAGATCTCTGAGGCTTGCTGGCCATTCAGCCTACCCTACTTGACAAGCGAGCTCTAGGACAGTAAGAGTTCCTGTCTCTAAAAAGTGAAAAACAAGGTGAATGGCACCTGAGAAATGACGCCTAAGATTGACCTCTGGCCTTCATACACAGACTCACACACACAGCCATACATCTTTAATCTTATATTTAAAGGAAAAATATCTCACTCTCTATACAATATGTTATTAGACTCTCAACCTGGCCCCTTATCCTACTCTACCCTCAGCCTGGAAGTTCTACTGGGGTCCTCCATCATTTTGGTTTTGTGTGTGTGGTTTTTTTTGTTTGTGTTTGTTTTTTGGTAGTCAAAGTCAGGGGTAACATTCACAGGAGTATTTCATGTATAAAAATGTATTAGAACAAAAAGAGCACTAATTGGTCATTTCAAAACATGGTGAGAAGGTATTAATGTCACGTGTACTCGTTACTTTTCTTGTGACTGTGACCAAATACCGGACAAGAAGCAACTTAGAGAGGAGAGGTTTATTTGGGCTCTTGGTTTGTGGGGATACAGTTCTTCATGGTGGGGAGGCCTGCAGCAGGCACTGTGGTAGTGGGAGGAGTGTGTGGCTGCTGCTTGTCCACATCTCAGTAGATCAGGAAGCAGAGAAGGGGTGGACAGAAAGTAGGCCATCTCCCCCAGAGGCCCACTTCTTCCAGAGAGGCCTAAAGGCTTCCCACCTCCCCACATAGACCACTAGCTGGAGGCTGAGTTTTCAGATACATGAGTGTGGGACAGATCTCACATACAAACCTTCAGCCTTCAGCCCCTATGGGCTTATGGCCATCTCCTAATGCAATGTGTATTCAGTGTAGCTTCAAAAGGTCTCCCAGCCTCATAGTTCTGTTTAAAAGTCCAAAGTTACTTTTGAGACTCAAGGCTGTGACCATTGTAAAACAAAACAAAATAAAACAAACAGACGAAACAACAACAAAGCAAGCTTCCCACTTGTGTAGCAAAGAAAAATTGGATCCAAGCAAAACCAAAACCTAGCAGGACAGACACTAAACCCCACAGCTCTGTGTCTGGGATCAGGGACTCTTGATGGCCTCATTAGTGTTCTAACGGGCGGGTAGTCCTGCATCTTGGCTCTGTTGTCTGCAGTGCACATGGTCTCTCTCTAGGGCCAGTTCTGTCCAGTGCTTGAAGTTTTCCTCAGTGAGCATTTCCACTAAACATCATGGGGTCTCCACTGCGACTTAGGCTCTAACTTCATAGTTCCATGCACAGCCTTCTCAAGAGTTTCATGTGGGGAATCTAACCCTGCTACACATTCTCTGGCCTCTGCTACCTTCTGGAACCCTGGTGCAAGCTTCTGTGACTCTGTAACTCTTTATTTCTACATGTCTGCAATACAATGTTGACAAGGAATCCAATTCGTCTACTGGGTGGAGATGTGGCCTGGCCCACTTGGGTGACAGGGGCACTAGGCTCGGTGTGCTTTCATGATTGGACCTGGGGAAACCTTCCCTAGGTGGCCATGCCCAAACAGAATGCCCTATACCCTCCTTGCTTGAGCACTCTCTTTTCAAATAAAAGATTTTCTAATACATTTGCTCTGCTATACACCCTGAAGCCGTCAGTGGAGAGGGTCTTGCTCTTATGTGCATTTTCTGTTGTTCAGTGAGGAACACAAGTTTTCGTCTTGATTCTGCTAATCTCCTTCACAATTCAAGCTGTTCCATCCATACCCTCCTTGCCTACTCTGTCTACAGCTTTGACCAAATTTGTATTTCTATCCTTACCAAACTACATATTTTCACATCCAGCTGCTCTCTCACACTATAAACTTGCCTACAAGTAGTGGTCAGTAACCATGCCACAGACTGGATGCTATGCTGTACTGAAAATTCCTCCACCAAACATCTTAGTGCATTAGTTTTGAATTCAGCTTCCTTTGTTTTCAGGACATAGGTATAACACAGCCATATTCTTTGCCAGAGCTTGACATCTTGTTCTCCCAGAAACTCCACAGACCTGCCTGCCACTGTCTATATTTCTATTGGCCGTTTGGTCTTCCTAACTTTTATCAGAATGGCCCATTATATTCTTCTTACAACACTCTAGGGTTTCTCTAGTCCACAGTTCCAAACTCCCCCAAATTCTTCCCACAAACCTATTCTTTTTTTTTGTATCACCTTTTTTTTTATTTATGGTGTGTCTTTCCCCCCCCAAATCTCCCCCTTTTAGTCCAATAAAAGACTCTTTTTCTTATAACAATAAATACAATACAAAACAATAAGAACAATTAGGAAACAACTATGAAAATTATAAGGTATAACATACATTCCCAATGTTCAGTCTATATGCATTTGGCAACTAATAAGAATATTCCATTATTGACTTACCTACTTCCATGTTTTGTCCATTTTGGACAGCATTGCCACAGAACTGTTCTAAAGGCCTATGAGCCAATATAGTCATTACAATACCCTCACTGAGAACAGTACCAGTTTTCTGTATTAGTTTTTTTTCTTATGGTTATGACCATATATCCAACAAGAAGCCACTTACAGAAGGAAGAATTTACTGAGATTGAGATTGACAGAATGAGGAACAGCAAGGCAGCTGTTGGCTCTGTGGCCATGGGAGTGTTGTAGCTGCTTGTCCGTGTGGTCCAGGAAGGAGAAGGGACAGGAAATGGGCCTAGAATATTAATCTCAAGGTCTATACTTCAGTGAACTACTTCCTCCAACTAGACCACACCTCTTAAAGGTTCTAGGATTTCCCAAAACAGCATTACCATTGGGAGACCAAATATTCAAATACATGAGCCTGTGGCTGTGTATGGTGGGAGCATTTTATATAACAACAAACAAACAAAAAACATAGGTGTGAACCAATTGTCATATTCTAGAATGTTTACCTGGAAAAGAAAAAAAATTTGGAAAAGTAGGCTGTTGGATTTAGCAAGTGCCCAGTGAATATTTACTGGATTTTTGCACAAGAGAAGGAATTTAGGATGTTCTTGTGACCCTGAGGTGTGGAACTGGAAAGAGATAGTAGGAAAATCACACTTAGGTTCAGGAACACCAGCTCTCTAAGAAGAAAATTTGAATCATTAAAAGTCAAGCCAACCTGCCTTCAGCAGTGAGCACCCCACCACTAGGGATGGGTGACACACAGCTTCTCCAGATGTTTGACCCTTGGGACTGGGGCAGGACCTAGATGACCTTCTAGAACTCTCCCAATTGAGACTTCATCTCCAGAACATCATGCCGGACAGTTGATATTTTGTTTTATTTTGCTTGGAAGCAGGGTCTCACCATGTCGTCTAAGCTAGCCTCAAACTTTCCATCCTCTTGCCTTGGCCTGCTGAATGCTGGAATTACAAACATGTGGTACCAGGATGGCTTTTCTTTTCTTTTTTTTTTTAAAGTAAGTTTCAAAAAATGAATGTACAAAGTTTGTATACAAAAATATATGAAATTAATCCATTTTAAAAATGTTCAGTGCAGGGTTAAGTGCTTTGGCACTGTTAGGCAGCCATCACCACCATCAACCACACAACTCTTTTTCATATCTAAATTAATTCATGTGTATCTGTTCATTGTACAGGGTACTGTGTTGCACAGGCATTTTCACATAAGCTTGTATTGCAAATAAAGCATATTCACCCTCATACCCTACTACCAACCGCACCCTAACCCTAACCACTTTGTTCCCAGGGCAGTTTTGCATCAGGTTTCATGTCATACACATGCACATGGCTTTATGCATCTGTTTAAAATCTAGGAACCACAAACGAGAAAAAGCAATAATATCTGTCTTTTGAGACTAGCTTAATTTGTGTAATGTGATGATCTCTGATTGCATCCTGCAAATGTTATAACTTTTGTTCTTTTTTATGGCTGGAAAAAATTCTATGGAGGATAAATATCACCTTTTCTTTATTCTTCCTTCTGTTGTAGGATATTTAGGTTGTTCTGTAATGCAGCCACTGTGAATCACACGGCAATGATCACTGATGTGCAATCTCTGATGTGTTGACTTGGGACTCAGAAGACTTTCCATGGCGCAGACCCGAAACTACCTGCTGGACCGCAGACCTTGCTCCCCAGCTCGGGCTATGCATTTCCCTATTCACTTTCCTAAGGAAGGCCCTGAAAGATCTTGAGGGCCCTTGAAGGAATAAAGAGCAACAGGAAGGGAACTATAGGTCTTCAGACAGGAGCACCAGAGACACAGAGCTTTCTAGACTCCTGCCTGTCACTCTGGCCATGTATGCTGAGTGTTGACCAAGGTGCCTCCAAGTTCTTTCAGGCTAGGTGTGTATAGCATACAGGTTAGAATCCATAGAGTATTAGTGTAGTGAATAGCAGCCAACACACAGGAGAAAGAGCCAGAAGTGATGGCTAAGAGAAGCAAACAATAAAGTAGAAAGTCTTGAGTATTTCTTAAGTCAAAATCTTGAGATTTTGTTGTCGAACTCATTTGCCATAGGTGTGTGTGTGTGTCTCTGTGTGCCTGTGTGTGTATGTATGTGTCAACATCAAAAACGTATTTCTTACTGTTGCACATGGCTAGTTTCTTATTAATCAAAAAGAAAAAGTTTGAAAGGCCGATTCTAATCCAAACTCTACACTTTCGGGTCATCTCTTTCAACTAAGAGCTTATCAATCACAAGTCTGAAATCTCTTTGATCAGCAAGGCCAGCTCACTCCATCCCATGGCCACCACCCTGGCTGAGGTCACCATTATCTCTGCCCTAACTGATTGCCGTGCCTCCAGCCTTATCACACCCATCCATTTTACCACCCTGCAGGATTGTCCCATTGAGTGAAAGTTGATGTCCTGTGACTGGAACATGACCTTATGGTTACAGCAGGAGGGGAGAGGGATGGGGGAGGGTTGAGCAGGAGTTCTGCGCTGTGCTTAGGAGGAAGCAAGGGGCTCTGGTGTGCTGCTGTATGCTAACCTTAGAAGACAACAATAAAGTGTGTGTGCATAAAAGCTAAAGGAAAGGATATTGTATGATTCTGCCGTGATGATGATAAAAGATAGAGAAGACATAGGTGATTAACCTGTCTTGAGCTTTGCACAGTATAGGGATGCCTTATTATTACGAAAAATCATCACATTTTAAACCATATCACCACGGTGTGAGCGTGACGGGGTTAGAGTCACTTCTCTCCTTCCACCTTTAAGCAGGGTTCCAGGAATTAAACTCAAGTGGTCAGGCTTGCATGGGGAGCATTTTTACTCAACATCATTTAAAAGAAAAAGACAATAAAAGCAGAAATCTAGCCTCATCCAACAGCCTCTCCTTGTGAGGATTCTTCTCACTTGTTTATAAGCGAAGAAATGCTCTCATAGCTCCTACTCTTCCCAGACACAGCATGGGGACAGAAAGTTTTTAACCTCTCTCTTTTTTATTTTTTTACTTTTTTCCCCCTTTTTGTCAGTATGTGTGTGGTCATGTGTATGCAAGTGTACATATGTGCACATGCATGTGGGGGCCAGAGTTCAACCTTGAGCATCATTCCTTGGGAACCATCCACTGTTTTTCCTGAGACGGGATCTCTCAGTGGCCTGGAACTTACAAAGCAAATCAGACTGGCTGGCCAGTGAGCCTTCGGACAGCCTGTCCTTAGCTCCATAGCCCTGAGATTACAAGCCTATGCTGCTGCTTCCAGCCTTTTTACATGGGTTCTAGGCATCAAGCTCCCAAGCATTTGTCAAGCACTTTCCTGCTGAGCCAGTGACTCTTCAGCTCCCATCTCTAACTTCTCGTTCTATTGAAACAGAGTGGGCTTTCTGGAAGTCCAGGCTAGACTTGGGCAGGATAATGCAGTGGTCATAGTCTGGTTCCAGGTAAGCTTTAGGAGTGACCTATCTAGGGCTACATTTCCTGATCTATAACATGTCAATGTTTCCTTTACTCTTGCAGGGTTTCTCACTTAACAAATTTCTATTGGGTACCTGGTGTGAGCAAGGCCGTGATTTGGGTGCTTGAGACACATTTATGAACAAAACAAAACAAAACTATCTGCACCAGTTCTAGACAAGGAAGGCAGGCAGAAGGAGTGACTTGCCTAGCATGGCAGGAAAGTGTGTGTTAAATGTCCCGCTCAGTGCTGGGCTCTTAGGGTATGTGATATTTTGGCAAACCTTTTGGGGAACAGGAGGTGGGGGAGCTCAACTTCTAGGCATGGAAATAATTTCAGCAAAAATACTAATGTATGTCCTATGGACCTCAAGACACAAGTAAGGCTGGGCCATGAGTGATGGGAGAGCTGGTGGAGAGGTCACAGGACCTGTGTGTGAAGGGCCTTTAGTCCCGAAGGTCTTCTACTCAGAATGGCATGGGAAGCACAGTAGATTTTGTTTTTGAAATAGAATCTCTCTTAAGAACTCATATGGGCCTGGAATTTGCCAACCTCCTGCCTCTCTGTACTGGGTCTATCAGGATGTGTTTCCACAGTAGTGTTTTGATGGTAGAAATGCATCTTGAGCCCACGTGGGTTTTTTTGTTTCTTTTTGTGTTTTTGTTTTTTTTAGGATCACTCTGTGTCAGTGCTTAGAGCAGACTGTGGGGAGCCAGGAAGAAATGTTTGGAGAAATACAATGATGAGGAGAAGAACAGCCTGTGTTAGTGGCCAGATAAGGAGGGAAACAGATTTGGTATGTTTTGGAAGGTAGAGCCAACAGGATTTCTTAATGAATTGGTATGGGGGAGGGGTGAGTGTGATCATTGAGCTCCATTGTTGACTAACTGGATTTGGAATCATCTAGGAGATACACTTAGATGTGTCTTTGAGGATGTTTCCAGAGAGTTTTAACTGAGGAGGGAAGACTCACCCTTAACTGCAATGGGAATTGGCCTTCTTTAGTGAATTATGGGAGTACTTCTGAACTCTTAAAGAGAGGCAGGCATACTGGCCTGGCACATGGCAGCATATGGGCCTTTTCAAAGCCCTGGAAACTGAAGGACGGCTTCTCAACGCAGCCACGCTTTGGGAGATGCTAGCTGAAGCCTTCGGCTGCTGAGCACTGGCCAGTACTTGCGGCTGAGTTGGGAGGAGCCCAGATTGGACTGAGGCCTGCGGAAAGTGCGGGTGGAGAGGTGTGGCTACAAAGTCACAGAAGCCATGGGAACTGCCAGTTTCTTTGGGACACCTCAGAAGACCCCGAGACCCAATCCCTATATAAGCTAGGAAGCTCCACGTGAAGCTCTCTCCCTTGCCCCCACGGACAGAGTTGTCCATTCGTGATAGATACCAAGCTGAAAGAAGGCTGTGAAAGCCACAGAGATGGACAACAGAGCAGCCAGAGGTGCACTAATGAAGCGGGAAGCATGCACCAACTGTGAAGAGACCTCGGAGATAGAGGCTACAGCTTTGAGAGACTGTGTAGAGATAAAGCCCTGTTGAGGAAGCCAGGGAACTGAAGTTAAAGTCAAGACTGGAAAGCTAAAAACTAACTTGGATGGTGAAACAGTTGCCCGGAAGGAATTAATCTAGTTTAATCGGCAGCCTGAGGTGTCCATGGACAATAACACATTTCAAATAACATAACAAATAACACATTTCATTCCCACGTTTGAAGGGCTTTGGAAGCCAACCCAGGCTGAGTAGTGAAGCTAGTAGGCCTCATGAAATGGCAGACAACGGCAAAGCTAGGGACGGAGGAGGAAGCTGATCCAAGCTGAAGATAGGACTGCCTGCTGTGACTGCCACAGCCAAACTGCTAAACCAAGATGCCCACAAGGACTTGCACTAGAGAATATTAATATCCTTTCAAGAGGGTTAAAATAGCCGGGTGTGGTGGTGCACACCTTCAATCCCAGCACTCGGGAGGTAGAGGCAGGCAGATCTCTGTGAGTTCAAAGCCAGCCTGGTCTACAAAGTGAGTCCAGGACAGCAAGGTCTACACAGAGAAACCCTGTCTCAAAAAAAAGAGGGTGAAAATAGGATTGATTAGGTGTTCTTAGGTATTAAGTGTTTTTAGGTATTAGGTTATAAGTTATAAGCATTAAGTAGTGTAGATTATAGGTTTTAGATTGAGTATTAGATTGAGTATAGGTTGAGTATTAATAAATATAAATATTTTAAATAAAAATTTTCAGTTACATTTAATGAAGCCAGGGCCATCCTGTGGACTGGAATCCCAGTGTCTGTCTGTCTGTCTGTCTCTCTCTCTCTGTGTATGAGCATGCATGCATGTTTACATATGTGTGTTTGTATATTTTAAAACAAGAAGCAGAAGTGAATATAAGTATTTATATCTGTTTCCTGACTACCAGCCGCCTCATACTTCCAACACATTCCTTCTCAAAATGGTAGAACCTTTCTTCAACCTGTGAGGCAAACTACCTAAGTTTCTTCTTGCCAGGCCTTTGATCTACAAGACAGTGACTAACACAGAGACCAGAGTCATGGATGACACCATGAGTTTTGAACTGAGCAACTGGGAGAATTGTGTTAGTATATTTAAGACACTTAGAACATCTTGACATGCAGTATTTGAGACTACTTCATGGCATTTGGCCAATATCATGACCACATTATCTTCTCACCAGCTCATCTCTTTACCTGGAACTCTTGGCCCCACTCCAGTCCTTTTCTTGTTTGTCTGGTATGCCCTGTTTTCCATATAGAACAGAGCTGAGAAACACCTCCCAAAGGAAGCCCCATTGCCTGGACTTCCTTCCAATGCCCTCATACAAATAACACAGTTCATTCCCACTTTTGAAGGGCTTTTATATGTAGAAGGCAGAATTTTTTTCTACAAGGAATTTTTAAAGAAGGGCTTTTAGGAGTCAGCACAAGTTCACAGCAAATGGTGCCAAAGGAATTTCAGTCTTTCTTCTTTCCTAGAGAGATAGATCTATAGATGTGGGAAGCAGAACATTTATGACTTACTTCTAAGACATTCTTATAGGGAAGGAAGAGAAATGATGGGTGGGTAAGTAATTCTTCTGGATGTTTTCATGGCTGACAGAACAAAGATAGATAAAATCTACAAATCTGGAGTCAAACAGAAAACCATAGACTTCTACACTGAGCCTAATCCATCCACATATGCTCTTTGTTATGACCATCACAAACTACTGACTGGTAATCAAAGCTGAGATTGGATGCTCTAAGGAGCACAATTGAACATTAAGTTGACTATCGTCTGAGTCAACAAAAGCTGATCCAAAACTTGCCAGAAACTTACAAGAAAGAAAAACTTTCTCATGAACACAGATGCAAAAAGTATTTAAACAAAATCCTATGTAGTATAATCCAGTGACATGTTAAAGAATAATTAACAAGACAAAACAGGGCTTATAGATGGAGTGGAGGAATAGCATAAAAAGTTCATGGAGTATCTGCCAACATCATATTTGAATTAATACTGAGTGTAAGAATATTGAGTGCAAGCTAAAGAGCAAAACAAAACAAAAAACAAAAACTGTCAATTCCTGCCCCTTGAGGCATTGCAGATGTGGCTGCTGTGTCACATGTGCATCAGTAGATGGCAGAAAGGAGACAGGCTATGTCTACTTTCAGTGTTCTGACTTATGAACATAAGAAAGATTAGTAGCCTAATATTCCCTGAAAAAAGCAAGCTGGAGACTGCCAGCAGTTTGGCACCAGGGGGCCTGGACAGAGAGTTAGCCTGTGATAACCACCAGTCCAGCACCAGGCAAGGCCAGATGGGCACCTGAGACAGGAAGCAAGCCAGAGACTAGAAGAACCCTGCCTGGCACTGTGGACCCCAGGCAGATGGCCATTTAGGAGAGCCGGGCAAGGAGTGAGCCTGAGACAACCACCAGATGGATACTATAGAGCCTAGACAGAGAGCTAGCCAGAGATGAACATCAGTCTGGTGCCACACAGGCCTCCGGGTGAGACCATGCTGGGATGACCCCTGCCAGACGCCATAATGCGCAATGCACAAGTGGGGCTTAGCACTCCCGAGACCACTCCTGAGACAAGCCCAAACACTCAGAGACCTGGGCAGCACTAAGAGAAGCAAGTAAGTGGCAGAGAAATAAAAGAGAAAGAGAAACAGAAGGATGTGCGCACAATGAAGAGAGGCAGAACTGGAGACTTGAGGGTAGTGAGGAACAACCTGATGAGAGTAGCTGGTGACGCCATCTAGGACGATGGTGGGGTTCTGACCTCTGCTGTCACCAGGGGTCATATCTGGGTCCATAGCCTGCATCAGCAGGAGTCCATTACCACCAAAAGCCAGGTGGACATCCCTGGTCTGGGCTGCCACTTGGGGACATGTTGATGTCTGAGGGCTATACAGAACTGGCCCACTTCCCACCTGAATATTATGGGAGATCTGGCCCTGTCCTTCACCAGTGGCAGTACTCAGGAAAGCCAGCCCTGTACCTTGCCAGGGATAAAGCTGGCCCTGGATGTGGGGTTTGTAGGTGAGCCGGCCCTGAGGGTATGAGTGTGGGAGAGCCAGTCCTGCCTTTTGTCTGCTTTGCAGTAGTGTTGGTAAGGGAGAGATCCTCTCTCCTCTCTTTTGCCCTCACCACCAGTGGTGGCCAGGAGATCTGGCCCTGATGAGGTCACACGAACAGAAGAGCTGTCCCTGCCCCACACATGCTGTAGCTCTCAGGGCAGCAGGCCCTGCACTTGTCCAGGCAGCACCATAGAGCTAGCCCTAGATGTGGGAGTTGCGGGGCCCAGAACCAGGGCTTTGAATTGCCCTAACCCAACATCTACTCCATGGATAAACTGCTAGAGTGCATGAAGAGGCCAGTTCTACAGACCCAAAATTACAGGATCTCCATAACACAGGGTAACAAAAGAATATCTGAGAGGAGTCCCAGTGAGATTCCAATATTGACAAAGTAGCAGAAGCCAGAAGCTTCGTACCAGACCGAGGAGTCATTGTAATGAAGATTTGCAAGCAAAAAGTATGGACAGAAGGGAATATTGTGGGACACACTGTGATACACTACAGCTTCCACAATGAGATTTTTTTTTCTCCGTTGGGAGAGATTGAAAGGGTGGAGGGCAGGTCTGAGGGGGAGTGGGAGATGAATGGGATCAGGTTACAAGATGTAAAATTCACAAAAAACCCAAACAAACAAACAAACAAAAACAATAAAAAGTAAAAAAAGTAAAAGGAAAAAAACCTGCTTTTTTTTTTTTAATGAACCAGCTGGACTCAAAGTCTTAGAGATCTGTCTGCCTCTGCCTCCCAAGTGCTGAGAGGAAAGGCGTGTGCCTCCAAGTCCAGCTTTAAAATTGTTCAATTGTTAAGGAACAAATTTAACGAATGGTATATAAAACCTCTAAACTAAAAATTCAAAGTATTGATAAGACAAAGAGGACCTAAATGATAGAAAGAGCCAACATTCACTGACTCAGAAACTATATTTTTGATATCTCAACTCTTCAGAAATAGACAAACTGATTCAAAACTGTATGCAAAAATATCAAAGGGCCTTAAAGTCAGGAGAAATTATACTTCCATCTTTCAAATTTGTTGTAATGATAGAATATTTAAGAGGCTGTGGGTAAACAAGTCAATCAGTGGCACAAAGCAGGATCTAGAAATTAACACACACACACACACACACACACACACGATGTCTTGATTTGTGACAAAGATATTATTTAGTAAAGTGGGGATTGGATGGTCTTCCTCACAAATGAACCTGGGGCGTTAGGATATCAAAGTGATCCGTACCTTACTTCATACCTGGAAGTCGTTTGCAGATGGCCAAAGCTCTGCAAGTGAAAGGCAGAGCAATGGAAACTTATAGAATAGTTTCAAAAGCTTGGAGGCAGGCAAGATTGTCTTAAACAAAATAACGAAAGTGGTACCATCAGAGATTTTGATAATCTGGACTCTATCATCAGAGGATGGCATTAAGAAAAACGATCAATGGTGCACACCATTAATCCCAGCCCTCGGGAGGCAGAGGCAGGCAGACCTCTGAGTTTGAGGCTAGCCTGGTCTACAGAGTGAGTTCCAGGACAGCCCGTACTGTTGTACAGAGTAACCCTGTCTCAAAACCACCCCCCTCCAAAAAGGAGGGGGGGGAAATGATCAAGGAGCAAGGAAGGTAGCTTAGTTGGTAAAGTAGTTGCTGTACAAATGTGAGGACCTGAGTTCAACCCCCAGGACTGGTGTGAAAATGCTGAGCATAGAAGTGTGCTCTTATAATCTCAGCAGTGGAAAGTGGAGACAGGAGGACCCGGGGGCTGGCTAGCTAGGCAGCCTACACTAATGAGAAAGACCTTGTTTCAAAAAACAAGGGGATGGTTACAGAGGAGCAACACTAAGGCTACTCTCTGACCTCCACATGTATTTGTGTGTGTGCCCATGCATGTACACACACACACACACACACACACACACACACACACACACACACACAAACTAATCAAGAAACAAGAAAACTGCAGACAAGGAGAAGATATTCCTGGTGTATTTATCTGACAAAAGGTTCAGATCATATAAGGATGGCACTTAGTCAGAAACAAAAAGTCAAACACTTTTGAAGAAATGGGCAAAGACCTCAGAATCACAAAAGAGGACATTCAAATGGCAGGTGAGTATATGAACAGTGCTCAATATCACTATTCATTAGATAAATGCAAATTAAAGTGGCAATGATATATCACTACCAAGCCAGAAAACAATGGAAATGGTGGAGGATAAAGGACAGGCACTCCACCTCAGACTGCCAAGGTATCAACAGGCTCAACCAAGTTGAAAAATGATCCATGGTAAACAAAGCCAGGCACACACCTGCTGTCAGGACTCAGCAATTCTGGCCCTGGAAGTATGTTCCCACGTGCATTTCCTTGATACGCTCTTAACAATTTGACTTAGAATAGAGAAAAATCTAGGAACTACCTACATGCCTACCAACAGAGGAACAAATGGTCTTGTATCTATCAGAGAACTATACAGCAATAAATAAGATGGATTGCATTCATTTTAGTACCTAGTTATAGATAAATCTTACAGACACATTGAGAAAAAAAAATAGCCAAGATGAAAGGGCATATTCTGTAAGTTTTCACTTAAATAAGACTCAAGAATGAGAAGTACAAGTCTGTGGTTGTGGATGTCAGAAGAGTGGTCACTTCTGAGTGGTGAGGTTGAGAGCAGTGGAAGGAAGCATAGAGGAGGCAGGCTCCCTGCCAAGCACCGGATCTGCTCTGTATCGTCAGTTGGCTGGCAAGTCATATGCATGTCCACATTGAGGGTTTCTTTTTCTGTTTATTACTTCAAATTACATGTCCATAATAGTGCCCTCTTTCCATCCCTCCCATTTCTACCCTCCCACCCTCTCCTCCTTCTCCCACCCATCCCTCCAGAGTGGGGTGTCCCTTCATATCAGCCCCCCCTCAGCTCAGCAGTCATGTGAGAGCTAAGAGCTTCCTCTTGCACTGTGGGCCTACATGGCGGCACCCCCTAGGGCAAATTGTCCCACTAACAGGTAACAAAGTCTATGTTCCTGTTCCTTTCTAGTTTTATTATCAAGATTTGTATATAAGAGTTATGCCAGCTTTAAAAAAACATGGTGCCACATATCTTTAATTTGTATAGACTTGAGTGATGGGTTAACACCAAATGACAATCAACATATGTAAGTGGAAGGTTGGGATTTAAAACATAGTAGCTATTCTGAGCTGGAATAACCTACACCAATTCTTATTGAAAAGGCCTTAATCAACAATAACCTTGTTGGGCTGTGCTGGCCCATCACTGGCACAAGAGAGGAAGCCTGGCCCACTTTCCTGATAGAGGCCTTGCTCAACCTCAGGAAGTGTCCACCGTGATGAGTGACAGAATTAGACCTTGTCACCTCGGTGATGGTTTTCAGACATGAACCACAATTTAAGAGGTAATTCCCTTGGCTAATTAAGTGGGGTTTCTTCTTTTTCTTTGTGCTAGAGATTAGACTTAAGATAGGCACTCTACAGCTGGACAAGTTTTGACTCAGACTTTCCATCTTCTGCACATCACTGAGGTCGCCACCTTTCACTGGCTACATTGTTGTCACCTGTGTTGTGATAGGCAGTTCATCTTTCACTAGGTCCTGCTGGTCTCCTTGACCTTGGGTCACACTAGCTTCCTTGTATCTCCCACACATTCCCTTGGAGGCCAGGTAACTGACTTATCTAACATGGGTTCCCAACAGGCTCTCACCGGGCATTATCCTCTGACTACGTATCCTCATTCAAGGTGAAGCCACTATTTGGAGCCTGTAGGCCCTTGTATCTTCTCAGCCTAAAGCAGGCAGGAAGTGGAGAGGGCTGCAGGCAAACAGAATGACAAGGGTTAAAGACTTCAGAGGAATGCCATGTCACTTGGGAGGTCACCATTTGGGCATTGCCAACTGGTTTAATGTTAAATATGTCAAGTTGGTTGCAGAGTATCGACAATATATAGTGTGCCATGATTGCCACTGTCATCGACATTTCTGATTCCCATCCAACCTTGCACACATGGAGAAGTTCAGTTATTCCAAATTTCTCTGCTTGAGATTATTTTAAATATATAATCACTGTGATCTGTGCAAAGGTTTGAGCCAAGTATGGTTTGTACTTTGGGGTAGAAAACCATACACTTACACCTTCTATTAGCCCCATACCTGACAACAAGGGATCTTCCTGACTTGGGAAGGGACACTGGCATTTCTTAAATCCTGTCTCTTGGTGAGAATTTTTCAAGAGCTCTCTGCAGAGCCCCTAAATAGCGCCAGAGTTGGACAAGGGTATCCCTGACACACCACCTGCTGTGCTTGGCTGGAACAAGATTTTCCTAAGGGACCTGAGAGAGAGAGAGAGAGAGAGAGAGAGAGAGAGAGAGAGAGAGCTTGTCCCTGCATTTGAAGCTTAGAATACTGTATGGGGTGTGGTAGAATTCCAGGGTGACTTGTCTCTGTCACAGACTTTACTAATCAGCCAGCTTAATGCTGTCCATATAGGAAAAATCTGAGGCTCAGAGACGTCACTGACAGGTCACACAGCTAAAAATCAGTTTAAAGTTTAAATCAAGGCTTCCACCTCACTGGTAGGCAACTGTTAAGAAGAGGGGGAATATGAGAAAAAAGGGGATGGTACAAAAATGGAAATGAGGGTGGGAAAGAACAAGGGTCAATCCTGGCCTGTGCAAAGACTTATACGATGATTAACATTGGCAGTCAATGTGACAGGATCCAGAGTTATCTAGGAGGCAACCGTCTGGGGATGGCGGTGAGGGGGTTTCCAGGCTGCATTAATAGAAGTGGGAGGACTCACCCTAAAGATGGGAGGCACCATTCCACAGAAGGAGGTCTCAAACTGCATGATATGTGACCGAGTGCCTCAAACTCCCGCTACCGTGAGTCCCCTCCTTTGATGGACTGCACCCTGGAACTGTGAGCAAACAAGAAATCCCTGCTTTTTAAAAGTTGCTTCTTTTTGGGTGTTTCGTCACAGTGAGGAAGATAACTAGCCCAAGATGACTGCACAGAACGTTCAGGACGACAACCAAGGTGAGACTGCAACTGCTTCTTGGGCTCATTTACAGTTCACCCCCAAATTCATGTTGATTTCTCCATCCACCACCATGAAGGTCAGGGAAAGAAAGCATAATTAGCCGGGCGGTGGTGGCGCACGCCTTTAATCCCAGCACTTGGGAGGCAGAGGCAGGCGGATCTTTGTGAGTTCGAGGCCAGCCTGGTCTACAAAGCGAGTCCAGGACAGCCAGAGATATTCAGAGAAACCCTGTCTCGAAAAGCCAAAAAAAAAAAATTAAAAAAAAAAGAAAGCATAATTATACATATAAGGTTTTGCTCATTTATTATTTTAAAAAATAAACTCGATTCCCTGCCAAACCAAGACCCAATCCCTGAAACTCACAAATTGGAAGGAAAGAACTTAGCTCCTACAAGTTGTTCTGTGCCCTCCACATGGGCACTGTGGGAGTGACCCCCTCAGATCCCCCATCCCCTTCCATACACACACACACACACACACACACACACACACACACACACACAAATAAATATGAAACAGAAGAACTACAAAATCATTTCATCAACATTTTGAAATTTAGAAAGAAATATTGTGAGGCAAAGAAAACCTTGAGCATCCAAATCAGTACCACTTAGCCCTGGCCATTCCTACATCCTAAGCCCTCGCAGGCACTCAGGCCCTAGAAAGAAGATGTCAGAGTTCAAATTAAACCATCGTGTTGTGCAAACCCATGTAACGGCTGTCTCCAGGACCAGCCAGTTACCCAGTGGGCAGCCCACTATGGATGAGAAGCTCCCAGCTCAGGCTGCAGACTTCTGTCTGCATTGCCAAATGGTTTGCATTAAACAAGGAGGTCAGGCTGGGCATGGTGGAGCACACCTTTAATCCTAGCACTCAAGAGGCTGAGGCAGGCCGATCTCTGTGAGTTCGAGGCCAGCCTGGTCCAGTACAGCCAGGGCTCTGTTACACAGAGAAACCCTGTCTCAAAAAAAAAAAAAAAAAAACCAAATAAACAAAAACAAAAAACCAAGGAGGTCTGCCTCAGAAAAGAGAGGGAGCCAAACAGACAAGGTTGCTCCTCCACATTTTAGGGTGCTCACTGGTCTCACTGGAGGTTTGAGCTGTCAGGAAGAACTGCCTTTCTCAGAGCTGTGGACCTATCATGTAGGCCAGCCTTTCTTTTACTACTACTACTACTACTACTATTTTCTTTCTTACTCACTCTGTAGACCAGGCTGGCCTCAAACCCAGAGATCCACATGCTTCTGCCTCCCAAATGCTGGGATCAAAGGTGTATACCTCCACACCTGGCTAGGTTGACCTTTCTTAAGAAATATACAAGGAGAGGTGAGTGGAGGGAGGAAAAGGAAAGACAGAAAACAAACAAACAAACAAACAACTTTCCAGACATGGCCACAGTGACAAGAGTTTCTGCAGATGTGACAGCCTTGTCACCATAGGAATCTGAGAGCCTGTCTCCTAGCTGCTGCTCTTAAGGGACAGACAGGGGCCAGGAGCAGATGAGTGGCTTTTCAAGACTGTGGGGGTAGGGAGAGGCTAAAGGGGGACAATTTTATGGTCAGTGGGGACTATCATGGGACCCCCAAAGCACCAGTACAAGTGGGTCTAACCTGCTGGTGATTCTGAATGGAGCTTTTCTGGACTGTTAGCCCTTTAAGGGACCGCTGCCCTCTGAGCTTCTGAGGACAGTGTGGTCTCATGGTGACTCATCTTTCAGATTCTAACAGCCACATGATGAGAGGATGAGGCAGTCCTTTTAGAGGCTAAATCTAGGGCAGCCAGAGCCCTCAGGGTTTATGGTCCAAGATAAAACCACTCACCGAATCAATCACGTGGCTTTAGATGAGGCTGGTGTGATTCAACCTGTCCCTAGAGAAGTGGTCTCTGAGCTGTTCACAGGGGTTTGAGGGCTGGTAGTCACCCCTCCACACTTACATGCAATGGCTTTACTTCTCTTCTCTACTCCATGTCCAAGCTGCCAAGACAGGAACTAGCATGCATACAGCCTTAGTCTCTCCATGCTACCATTTTGGGTGAGAATCATAGCACAGGGACAGCATGTTACATGATCAGGCATGTCTCCTTTATGTCCCCATCCGAGAGGACCAACCAAACATAGGCTAAAAACCAGCTGACTTCTCATCACCCTTCCCAAGAATAAATCCATCCACTAGTTGTAGACATTTCTGCCAACTCCCGTAGACTCAGGTCCAGTTTCCATAGATATTAAAAATAAAACAAGCTACCCTCAAGTTTATTGAGTACATGATAACCAAGAAGAAGGAATTAAAACTATCTAAGTGAAAATTCCTAAGTCCCAAGCTACTGGGATGATACAGGTTCTACAAATACTAAGACTGATTTAGGTTTAATGGTCATCTCTCCGTTCAAGGTTTAGTGGAGTTATATGTCAGGAAGTACACGGAGTGCCAACGGAAGTGGAAGGAGAGGCATGGACAAGACAGAGCCAAGACACACCTCACAAAACCTGAGGGAAAGTGTGAGTGTGAACATTTGTAGTCTATTCAGCCCAGCATTTTGGAGTTTGGAAAAAAAAAATGTGTCCCCATACCTTCTTTTGAAAGAGTCTCTTTATGTGGCTCAGGCTAGCCTTCAACTTGTGACTATCACAAGTCAGCCTCCTGAGTACAGGAATTATAAGCATGTGCCTCCATGCCCTGCTGAAAAAGTATATGTCATTCAATCATTTTTTGGATTCAGTATTTACTCTGTGTTAGAGAGTCCTCTGTGGTGTCACCTCAAATTCCAGAGCGTCACACAGCTGTTCTCTTCCATCTTGTTCTTGAATCTACATGATTCAAAATGGGATGCGTGAGCAGCAAAGGGCTCTCAACGGTGGAAAATGAAGCTATGTGTTATTTAAGTTCCTTTTCATTTAATGCATCAAACTAATATGCCGAAGTGTTTCTGTATCACAAGGGACCTCTTGGTAGACGCTTGCATGGAGTAAGCGTTTAATGTTTACCGAGTGAATGTATAATAAAGCTGAACACTTAAGTAAACACAGCTTATTAAAGGGGAGACAGGATGGTGTCGGTAGGGGCAAACCATGCCTCACTAATCTCCTCGAGTTCTTTGAGCAGATAAATAAGCATATGGAAAAGAGGGAACCACAGACTGGATTTAATTTGACTTTCAAAAACCTGAGAGAAAATCCCACTCTAATGATTGTTTGTTTTTTTTTAAGTGAATCACTAGGGTTGTTTTATCATGAATATGGAATTGGTTTAAAGACCATAAACAAAGCTGAAGATAAGCAGAGTCATCCCAGATAGAAAATTATCTCCAGGGTTTCCTAGAGATCTAATCTACGATGGGAATCATCTTTGTGGATGACCCTGCTGGGAAGCAGATATGGACTCTCCAGGTTCAGGTATCCCCGAACTGTAGAGACGGTCATGCCTACGGACATTTGGATATTCCATTTGGATTCAGAAGAGACATTGTATAATTTACCTTTCTCATTGTCTATACTTGCAGATGTATTCTTCCTCATGGTGTAAATGTAGAGTATATCACAATGGGGAAATTGAGGTAGTGCAGAAGCTCACTAATGTTGCAGCAGGAGCATGAAGCTACTCATTCATATCTTGGTAGACCAGAAGCTGAGACAGACAGCCTTATAACGGCTAAGACCTACTCTCAAGGGACCTACTTCCTTCCTCTAGGCCCCACACTTTTGAAAACGTCTACAGCCTTCCAAAACAGTAGCACTAGCTGGGGAGCCAATATTCAAACACATGAGCACGTTCTGAGACATTTTACACTCAAACCGTGACAGTCATTATGTGTTTGGACCATAAAGTATAAAGGGGGTGTAGAAAGCACAGTCCGTAGGCTTGAAAAATAAACCACTGAGTTAGGACCAAAGCCTGAAGTCACAATGGGATCAGTTACAAAGACAAATGATGCAGGTGAATGAGAGCATAAGAGTGCGGAGAAGGGGAGATGTGTACGGAGGCAGGGAAGGCTTCCCGGAGGAGGAGGAGGAGGCAGATTCTAAAGACAGCCTTGAAGAACAGCTAGGTTTTGCACAGGTGCAGAAGGGGTGAAGGGTTGAGAGCAGCCAATCAATACTGAGCAATTGTTGAACCTGCTGTGCACTGTACAGGGCCAAGCTTGTATGAGCAATTCTATCTAATTTAACCACAACCTAGTAAGGTAGCTGATATATCCCTAGTTTCCAAAGGAGGCACAAGAGGCTTTAAGTCAGGAGATTTACTCAAGCTCACACTGCTAATAAAGTGCAAGCCCTGTTGTTATATTACCTCTTATTTTAGGAATTATCAGCTTGTGCAAAGATCTGGGAGCAGACTGGGAGATTAGGGAGAGACTAAGGAGGCCAGGATGACTGGAGGGACACCTTGTAGTGGAGAGCAGTGAGAGACAGCTGGGAACATGTGGATTGTCTCTGAGTTCCCGATGCTCTTCCGTCTTGAGGGAAGATCTCAAAAGCTGACCATTTTCTCCCTTATTGAATGCAAGAGGAAGGAAATTCTAAGCCATTCTAAGTCTGAGATTTGGGGCCCAGGACCTAGTTTGGGAGGAGAAAATAGTGTGTGGGTGAAGCTGACAGAGGCTAAGGACAACTGCATTTAATGGCCCCTGCTCCAAGTGCACCACACACACCTATCAGTGTGCAGCCTTCTTGGGGTCTCCTGCCCCATGAATGTCCCGGGTGTGGTGGGAGGTCAAGTAGAGACTCACAACTCTGATGTGTGTGTCACCTTCAGGGGCTCAGGTGGGCTCAGGAAGCATCCGCTGTTGCCTGCTTGGGTATGATTTGGTGGTCTGTGTTCTTTGACATTCATGCCAAAGGGATATATCCTTTTAACTTGCAAGTCTGGCTGGAGAATGGGGCTTTGACTCTCAGGTCCCAGCAGAGCAAAGCCTGCCAGGGGTCTTTGGGTGAAAGAAAGCTAATACTCAAGGTAGCAGAAAGAAGCTAAGCTGCTGTAATTCCTTTATAGCCACTTCAAGGACATGGAGGCGGTGTGCCACGGAGGCAGTGTGCCAAGTGGTCAGTGTTTTCTAGTGGCATGTGGGGTATGGAACTGGGCCCAGTGCTCTGGGGCTAGAAGAAGAGCACATTTGTGATTTAGGGTGAAATTTTGATATCTAGAAATGTCACCAGAGACACCTGTTGTACTGGTGAAGTATAGAGAGGGCTGGACTTAAAGTGGGAGGTGGTCTTCATACCTCTGACTGTCCTCAAGTTGTCTGTGACTGGGCTGGCCATGTAACGTTTGTGGGTCTCAGTTTCCTTGTCTGTGAAATGGACAGGCTCACTGTATCAATCTCATATATTCCCTTTTATTTTATGCATATGAGTGTTTGTCTGAAAGTATGTCTGGTACCACATGGGTACAGTGCCAGCAGAGGTCAGAAGATGGCATTAGATTTCTTAGGACTGGAATTACAGGAAATTGTGCACTGTCATGAGGGTGCTGAAAACCATACCCAGCTCTTCTGCAAGAGCAGCAAATGCTTGTAATTGCTGAATCTGTCCACCCCTCATGCATTCTTACGATGATCAAAAACCCACTCTGGATTGCTCAACCAGTAGAGAATGCAGGAGGATGCCTATCATTTTATGACTTCGTTCCAAGCATCACACAACCTTAAGTAAGTTTTCTCACCTGAACCCTGGGTGACCCAGCACTTTCCACTGTGCGAGCCTCCCCATGTGTGCTGCAAATGTTTCCACTGGCTGCTAACTTCAGGAGACCTGAGGACGGGATGCTGTCTTCTTCCTCTTTACAATTAGCATCCTCACAGTGCCTGGTGTATGGCAGGTGTGCACAGGGTTGCCAAATTGTCAAAAAAGGATTGAACGTGTTACCTACCATCTCTGCAAAGATGGTAAATGAAGTTTGTGCTGCTACAATGAATCTGGCTAAAATGCTTGCTGTATGAGCGTGAGGACCAGCATTTGGATCCACAAAGCAGTCAGATTCAGCAGCGTATGCCTTCAACCCCAGTGTTTCTACAAGACAGGAGGTAAAGGCAGGAAAATTCCTGAGAGGTCATCGGCCAGCTAGTTTGGTGTATACAGCGGCAAATGATGAGAGTCTCTGTCTCAAACAAAGTGGGAGGCAAGGATAGACAGACACCTGTTGTCTGTCTTCTGACCTCTACACCTCTACACATAGACTGCGGTCTGCATGCACCCATACACGTAAACATGTGTGTACATACATGCTTACACACACACACTTTTTAATTTGACCCTGTAAAAAGCAGTTGATACTGTGGTTGTTGAACTTCACACAAGCATCTGTTTATTAATTCTCCCCCGAGACTCTTTCTAAGAATCAACATGAAGGTCACTAACCTTCTTTGTTAGAATTTTTGTCTCCTCACTTTGGGAAAATAATGGGCAGCACTCAGCACTGGCATTTCTTTTATTTGGAATTTTTTCATTAAAGGTAACAAGCAGGAGACGTGGGCTGGGGACTTGAACTGGCACTGGGATCCTCTGTAGACTCCTGCTGTTAATACTTGGGTGCTAATTTCCCTACTGACGTTATCTTTCCTCCTTGGCTTTCTTGGCTCCTGAGAAAGACGTACGCACACACCCTCAAAGTTCACTCTCCTGCTGATGTTCATTAACCTTGCTTGGTACTTCTCAGTCATGTGGCCTGTGCCCCGGGGATCCTCTAGCTTTGAACCCAGCTTTAGCCAGCTCTCCTGGCTTTAGCATTTCTACTAGTTCCAGTTTCTCTTTTGCTTTAGTTTTCTTGGAGGGTTTCTTAGGTGTCAATGCCATCTTTGTAGCAGTCCTGGGCACCTCTAAAAACACCCATGCTTACTGGAAGGTAAGTTTTGAGGGGAGCAGACCTTCACCCCATAGAAACCTATTCAGCTTGTTTCTTGTTTGTGGTGGTTTGAATGAGAATGTCCCCCAGAGGCTCAGCTATTTGAATGCTTGGTCCCTAGTCACTGGTGCTGTTTTGAAAGGTTGTGGAACCATTGTGAAGTCTTGCTAGAGGAAGTACATCACTTGGGGGAGAGCTTTGAGTGTTTGCAGTCTCACCTCACTTCCTGCTTTCTCTCTACTTCATGCTTACATTTGAAGATGTCAGCTCTCAGTTTCCTTATCTGGCCACCATGTCTGCTGCTTGTTGATATGTCTTTCTCACCATGGAGTGTAATCCTTCTGGGACTGTAAGCTAAGACAAACTCTTGTATAAGTTGCTTTTGAACGTAGGGTTTTATCACAACAACAACAAATAAAATAACTAATACCCTGTTGCTGTGATTAACACCTCAATTGAAAGTAATTTGGAGAGGAAAGGGTTTATTTCAGCTTACAGCTTCTATTATCAATGGAAATCAGGGCAGGACCTCAAGGCAGGAACTGAAGCAGAAAACATGGAGGACCACTGCTTACTGGCTTGCTTCCAGGCTCATCTCCACCTAACTTTCTTATATAATCCAGGCTACCTATCTAGGGATGATACCGCCCACTGTAGGCTGAGGCACGCAACATCAACCAACAATCAAGAACATGTGCCACCCCCCCCATGCCCACAGGCCAATCTGATGGAGGTATCCCTTTGCTGGGGTTTCCTCTTCCTAAGTGTGTCAGACTGTCAACCAAGGTTAACTTCACAAGTCACCCCTCCATAACCATAAGGATGACCCCACTCCCATCTATAAAGAGAGGAAACTACATACCATTCTGTTGGAAAAGTTATGGAAGTTCTCAACCAACACCTGCTTGATCATGTCTGGCTCAGAAATAACAATATACATTTGACGACCAAGATAGTACCTAGGAAGGATCAAACAAACTGCTTTAAAATATGGCACTTTTACCCATTTCTCCCACCCCCCCCCCAAAAAAAGACCTCTCAGTGGTTTAGAATGAAGAGTGAACAACAAGTAGGAAGTAAATACATGGAGATTGGAGAGTGCAGGCTCTAATGGAGAGCAATAGATCTGCAATAAAATGCCACCAAAGCTCTTCTCACCAACACTTGTGGACTGCTATCTTGTTCCAGAACTGGAAAGTTACATAAGACACAGTCCTTGACTCAGGCAGCTTATGAGATGACAGGAAAGACAGATCGATAAATATCAATGCACTAACAAGGGCTCCTGAGATCCAACAGTAAGATGGAGGGGAAATAGCAGAGTTTTCCAAACATGAGAGGTTGGCATTTCAGAACAAAGGCATTTATGCTAATTCTGCACTGAAGAATAAACAGACATTTGAAAAAATCTAGGAATGACTAACCCTGCTTCAGAAAGGCTGGACTTTATATAAGGAAGTTCAGCAGATATTCACAGCATCTAAGACTCGGAGGACCGCCTCAGCCAGTCACATGCTTCTGGTAAGCTCTGGCTGGAGGAAGTGCTTACACACGTGGTTTATCTTTATGGACATACCGAGGACCCAGACTGCCAAGACCCAGACCCTGCCTCCAAAAGACTTTTCATTTGATGGGAGTAACAGGATGGCAATTAAACACAGCAGGATGTCCTGTCTGGTGTGAGGGACATCCGAGGGGCACCTGGCAACATTGGCTTTTGGCCTCCACATACTTGCACACACAAGTGCACCCACATGCACATGTGCACAATACTTGAGTGAGGTACAACACACGCACACACACTTTTCTTTCTTTTTTTTTTTTTAAGAAAAAATGTATCCGGAATCTATTAGGCACTCAGAAAATATTCAACCAAGTGATCATATTTTATAAAATTGTTAGGAAGTTCAGGAATTCAACAGATGTGGTACAAGGAAAGAAAGACCACCAACTAGTTTCTTACTGTTTTTAACTGAACAGAACACTGAAAATAACCCAGTCCAATCATAAGCCAAAACTTTTATAAAACCTGTGGCAGGTGTCACAGAACCTTCTGAGAATCAGAGCAAATAATAGACACCCTGCCAAGAAGCATGGACACTTACAGGACCCTGTCCACATTGTGGATGCTTTGGACACCTCACCTCTGCCCAGAGCAAGGCTTCTCAGACTTAAAGTGTACTATAAGTCACCTTCATCTGAGGAAATGCCAGCTGAAAAATCCCCTTTTCTGAAAAAAGTCTAAAATAAAGTTTGGGGTTTTCTTGTTTGTTTGTTTTTAGGTTTTTCGAGACAGGGTTTCTCTGTATATCCTTGGCTGTCCTGGACTCACTCTGTAGACCAGACTTGCCTTGAACTCACAGAGATCCTCCTGCCTCTGCCTCCCAAGTGCTGGGATTAAAGGTGTGCACCACCACACCAGGCAATTACAGACATCTGTGAACTGCCATGTGGGTGCTGGGATTTGAACCCAGGTCCTTTGGAACAGCAGTCAGTGCTCTTAACCGCTGAGCCATCTCTCCAGACTATGTTAAAAATTCAAGCAGCCTCCCCACCAAAAAAAAAAAGGTAATTGTCCCAGAGTTAGGATTAGGGCAGGGCTCTGTTCTTATCTTTCCAGGAGATTTAAAGCATCCATTCAAGGAATCCAGGGACAACTGGACAATGGAAACCTCAGCAGAAAACAGATCAGACACCAAAGAAGACGAGTGGCCCAGATGATCCAGCCTTGCAGACTTCCTCAATAGCAGTTTCCTCAAAAGTCTACAACTCAAAATCACTAAGATCGTTAAGCTCCACAGACTGCTCCAGCCAGAACTTCAGTAAAGCTCTGAAGATCAGCTTCTGTCTATGAACTTCTTAGGACATCTAAATAGCTGAGCACAAAAGGACCGAACATCAAATGATTCTATTAATATTTTTAACCATTTTTCCATTCTTATTTGGGCCCCAAACAGGTTTACTATGTCCCAAATCAGCAGGAAGTCATTTTAAGAAAACAACGTCCCATCCCCAGAAGGTGGGGAGGGTGTTCCCCCCCTTTGGTTATTTGATAAATAATAGAAAATTTTGTTATTTAGGGGAAAAGACTACAAGCTGTTAAATGGTCTTGTTAAATGGGTTTTGGAGGTTAGACCCAGGAACTTCTCTCTTTTTCTTTTCTGTATCCTTCTTTCTCTCCTATGTAGGAGTGAACAGACTTGAGAAAAATGGGACATAGACATAGTATAGGAAAGATCAAGAAAAAAGGACAGATTATTGAATATGGCCTTATGCCTTTGTATACTGATACAAAATTAATATTATATTTGGCTAAATTGGTATTGATCATTGTATATTAAGGCAAAATTAAGATTGTATGGGGCTACATTGGTATTGATCTTTGTATATTGATACAAAATTAAGATTATATTTGGCCACAATGGTATTGACCCTTGTATATTGATGTAAAATTAAGATTGTATTGGGCTACATCAGTATTGATCTTTGTATATTGATACAAAATTAAGATTATATTTGGCCACAATGGTATTGACCCTTGTATATTGATGTAAAGTTAAGATTGTATTGGGCTACATCGGTATTGATCTTTGTATATTGATACAAAATTAAGATTATATTTGGCCACATTGGTATTGATCTTTGTATATTGATACAAAATTAAGGGTAATGCTTCTTAAAGGTATTGTTCCTAGTAATGCTTAAAAATGAAATGTCAAGTCTTGGCCTCTTGCTACCAACCGTCATAAACTGTTTAGGATAATTAAGAAATGGAAACTAATAGTCATGAAAACGTGTCATTTTGTTAGTTACTATGACAGTCTATCACAGTTATTTTCTAAGCTACTCAGAAATCAAGTTGCTAAGAGACAAGCAATATTTGCTTATCTAAATATAAGGCATCTTCAAATAGATAGGGCATCTTCAAAAACCTCAAGAGATCTGCAGAATATGGCATTCAAAGATGTTTTCTTAACTTAAGATTTTTTGATATTGAGACATGTCAGCTCCTGACAGCACCCCCTATTCTACTCCAAGTAGAAGATGAGCATCAAAGAATCTCCAGTGGGAGATGCTTGAACTGATGGTAAGCCTTTCTCTTGGCAAGAAAAACCCCTTGCTTCAACTGTAGACAGACTTCTGTCCAAAAAGAACAAAATTTGGAAGCAGGTAAGTCGACAGCCTAGCTCTGCCAAGACAGGGTAGGTAAGTCCTTCATAATTCCTGCTCTACAATCAATGTCTGTCAGAGAAACAGGGCCAAATGGCTGAAGATTGATGCTGTAATATATGGAGAGAAAATGGGAACTGTCCAGGCAGCCACTGGTATGTCATTTCTTAGTTTTGGAAGCTTCAGGCCCTGCACTTCCTATATAATCAGATATATTTATCCCTCTCAGGTCTCTGAGGTGGTTGAAGAATAGATAGCTAGAGTCTCATAGTTAAATTTTGAGTTGTTTAGGAATCAAGAGGGTGTTCTGGATCTAAGATATTTTTAAAATTGTGAGGCAAGTTAGTATGAAAGCTGAGTTAGATATAGAACTTTAAACTCATGGAGATGGTTAGATACTAGAATGTTAAAGTCAGGTGCCAAATACATATGGACCGGACATTGGGAATGCATGCTAAGCCATATAACTCTTAAAATTGCGGCCTATTTATTTCTGTTGTTTTGTATTGTATTTATAGTTATAAGAAAAAGAACCATTTGTTGGACTGAAAGGGAGAGCTGTTGGGGGGAAAAAGAAATACCTTAAACTAAAAAAAAAAAAAAAAAAGAAGGGAAGAGGATGGGGGGTTGAGGGGGAGGAGGGTGGAAGAGTGGGACTGGAGGAGGGAGTAGGGAGGGGATTGTGATTGAAATGTAACTTGAAGAAATAAAAAATAAATTATTATAAAAAAATTCAAGCAGCCAAATGAATCTCAAATAGGGTAAACATAAAGAAACACACCAAGACACATCACAACTGAGCGGCTGCTGGGAGAAAAATGGTAAAAGAAAGATGAAAAGTCTTTAAAACAGCCCCTTGTAGGGATATTGATTCAAAGGGCAGCAAACTTCTCATCATAAATCATGGAGACTGAGACTCCTGAGACAGATGGCTAAGTGAGAGCACTTGTGAAAACACGAGGACATGAGTTCTGATGCCCAGGAGCCATGTAAAAAGCCAGGTGTGGCAGAGTGTTTCTATGACCCCAGGATATGGAGACAGGAGGATGGCTGGGGTGGCTTAGCTCCCGGTTCTGGGAGAGACCCTGTCATAAGGGAACAAGGTGGTGAGTAACACTAAGACACTTGAAGTCATCCTTTGACCTCTGCACACATGGGTGCATTTACCTACCTACACACACATGAACAACCCACAGAGCGGGGCAGGTAGACGGAGGGAGGGACAGAAGGAGATGGAGAGCGAGACAGAGAGACCGTGGAAACTAGGGCACTGGAGTGATGACTCAGTTGACATGCTCCCTACTGAACTTGAGTTCAGATTCCCAGCACCCGTGAGGAAAAACTGGGCAAGGCAGCACATACCTGTAATTCTAACACTGGAGAGGCAGAGACAGGAGAACCCTTGGGCCTTGCTGGCCAGCCAGTCTTGCCAGTCAGTGAGCTCCAATTTCTGTCTCAAAACATAAACTTGAGAGAGCTAGAGGAAGACATGAGACATTGATCTCTGACTTTCACACACATGAACACACATATGCATATACACAAACATGTACATATGCACAGGTCAAAATCATGGAGGTCAGAAGAAATTGGCACATTGTCAACTGTTACAAAGAACCTTCCATTATCTATCTGGTGAGTGTATCTTTTAGCAAACAGGTTTAAAAATTGCATTTTAAGATGAAGAACAACTAAGAGAATTTATCACTAGCAGATCTACCCTGAAAGGAAGGCTGAAAGAGGTTCTCCCATGAGAAGTAAAATACTAACCGAACACACTTCACAAAACAACGACCACAGGATGGGCTAAGCATAGCAGGCTATCCCTCACAGACCGAGTAAGGCATAACAGGCTATTCTGCTCATACACTTCTTGTGGTCATAGGACTGTTCAGACTGTTACCATGTTTTTCTTTTATTAGTAGTATTTTTATCAGCATGAAAAGCAATGGGCTCCATGACAGCATTCTCCTGTGTACTTTTTTAATCCTCTGCTGCTCCCTTTCTTGTTCTTCTGTCCCCTTCTTGATGTTCTTCCTTTGTCTAGTATATGTGCATATGTGTGGGAGTCTGCACAGGCCTGAGGAGGGTATCAGACTACAGGTGGTTGTGAGCTGCCATGTGGGCACTGGGAACCAAACTCTGGTCCTCTGCAAGAGCAGCAAATATACCTAAGCCATCACGAGCTCTATTTTTGATTTATTAAAATTTTTATATCATTTTGTGTCATGCTTTAGTAGTTGCATAAACATGCATACATAGTTTATCTTGGTCTTTGAGTGTGACAGATAGCCTTCCCACTTGAGTGACATGTGGAAATCTTCCACGTTGGTCCTTTTCCCTCCTCACTTCAGAATGTAACTGTCTCCAGCTTTTCCTCCAAGTGATCAAAACTGACAATATTGTAGCTCTTGCTTGAACGATCAAGCATACTTTAAGAAGTGTGTGAGCAGAAGGAGAAGGATAGCCTGTTATGCCTTACTCGGTCTGTGAGGGATAGCCTGCTATGCTTAGCCCATCCTGTGGTCGTTGTTTTGTGAAGTGTGTTCGGTTAGTATTTTACTTCTCATGGGAGAACCTCTTTTAGCCTTCCTTTCAGGGTAGATCTGCTAGTGATAAATAAATAAAATTATGAATTGTGGAATTCATAATTTTAAATTTCTTGAATCTCCAGGCCCAGATGGCTTTAAAAGAGAAACCTTCTAAACATTTACAAGCAAATAACAATAACTCTTCATGATTTCTTCTAGAAAGTAAAAGGTTGAAACATGGCCCAGCTTCACTTCTAAGGATGGTATTACCTTGATATCCAGACAAAGACAGTACAAGAGAACTGTAGACTAGTGCTACGTGTGTCTTAGACACAAAAATCTTCAACAAATCACATCCAACAATACGTAAAAATAATTATGCACCACAGCATCTATCATCTGTGTTCTTAATCAACTTTCACTTTTCTTTACCTAACAAAATTCCTTCTTTATTTAAATAATCCCAACTTTGTTTCATTAAAGAAAGAAAGAAAGAAAGAAAGGAAGGAAGGAAGGAAGGAAGGAAGGAAGGAAGGAAGAAAGAAAGAAAGAAAGAAAGAAAGAAAGAAAGAAAGAAAGAAAGAAAGAAAGAAAACTGGGCAAACAAGATGGCTCAATGGATTTTATCACCCAAGTTCAACTCATAGGACTTACATGCTGAAAGGACAGAACTGTCTCTCAAAAGTTTGCCTTTGACCTCCACAGGCTTATACACACACACACACACACACACACACACACACACACACACACACACACGTATTAGTTATTTTTCTATTGATGTGATGAAACATTATGATCAAAGGAATTCATATAAGAAGGTATTTATTGTGGCTTATAGTTCCACAAAGGAATAAGAATCCATCATGGCATTTAAACATGGCAGCAAAGCAGGAGGCTGAGAACTCACATCCCCAACTGAAAGCATAAAGCAGAGATAACCAGAAGTGGCAGAAGGATTTAAACTTTTAAAGAACACCCACCCTGCTCCCAACCAGTGACATACTGCCTCCAACAAGACCCATCTCCTAAGCCTCACCAAACAGCACCACCACCTAGGGACCAAATACTCAGTATTCAAGCTTTTAAGTCCATGGGGGAATATTCTCATTCAAGGTACAGTAAGTATAATGAAACATTTAGAAAAAACCCACATAGAACCAACTAGGGATGGAGCCCATTGGCAGAATATTTGCCTGACTCTGAGGTTCTAGATTTAGTTGCAATCTTTACAAAGCAAACAAAACTACACACACACACACACACACACACACTAGGTTAATGAAAGAAATCTAAGAACTACATAAATGCAGAGATGAACTATGTTCATGAGTCGGAAGACACTATAAAGACATGATCTTCCTTAAACTGGCCTGCAGATGTAATGCATGGCCTACCAAGAATTAACATAAGCGTGGACAAACTTACCCTCAAGTTTGTAAGCAAAGATAAAAGGTTTAGAATGACTGATTTTTTTTGTTGTTGTTCTTGAACAAAGAAGCAAGAGAAATGAGTATACCAGCAACTTGACTGTAGCAGTTGAAACTATGCTTTTGGCAGAGAGAGATACATACATATATATATATATTCAACACATATACACTTATATGTCCATATATGCTTGGATGAAGTCTGAATAATCTCTGTGCATGAACTGAGTCCTGCCTGCTGGTTCTGATTAACATGCTGTAGTTTTACCTGTATGTGCTGTAGATCACCATGGGGTAAACAAGATACAAAAAAAAAAAAGACACTGGATGTCCCTGTGCATTTTTCATTTATTTATTTGCAAATTTCTGCATATCTATAATTCTTTCAAACTAAGATAATGTTTTACAAGTCATTCAGGAAGTTAATAAACTTTAAAGACATAGCCCTGTTCCCAGGCAAGCCTGTTCTGCTACCTTGGGTGGGCCCCAGAAACCTACATAAGTCGTAGCTCTCACATTCTGATGCAGGAAGATGGGTCCATCTTCCTAGGACAGCAGCTCAGAGCTCAGTAGCTGGCCAAAGCCAAGAATGGAACATTCAAAGAAAACTGGGCCCCACCCAGGCCTACCAGGCCCTAGTCTCTGATACGGGTGGGATCAGTCACCTCTTATTATTATTGTTAACAAGCTCCCAGGGGATTCTGATGCCCTTGACAGTGAACAGACCGGGGCCCCATCTTGCAAATCATGATCTATGTCTGAGTAGGCACGCCCATTTTCATTTCCCCAAATCCTTAGATGTAAAAGAAAACCAGTTAGACTGTGGGAGGCACACACATTTTGGCAAGATATTTGTATTGGATTTCTTATGATCAAAATAATTTTGTACACCCTCTGGATTTTTTTTAAAGCAAAATAATACTTGTATATTCTGGTGGAAGGAGCCACCACGGGAGTCTTCCTGTATTTTTCTAGTAATATTACTAATGCTAAAACCAATTTTGCAACAATTCTTTTAGAATTGCCTCAGAGCTGTTTTATGAACCCCGGGAGGAAACTGGCCCCATTTTACATGTAAATTGTGTAATCTTGTGAATTTATGCTTATAAAAAAATGCTCATCTGTAGTTTGAGGAGCTCCTGGCATGATCTTAAATAGAGAAATTGTATTTCACTTACTGCAGGAGAGGCCTTCCTCTCTAGAGTCTGGGATGGCTCCACCATGTGGACTGCCTACCTCTTCTCCTTGGGAACTTCTCTTCCCATCTCATGTAGTACCGTGTCATTCTGCCTTCAGGAAGTTTTCTTTAAAAAAAAAAAAAAAATCTGGTCTCTGTCTTATTTTTTGGTGTCCACTTTGGTTTCAATGTCACTACCAAAACTTTCGCTGCGATTTAATCTTCATTGGGAGGGATGTAGTCTTCAGAGGTGCATCTGGGTGGGACCTTCGGGGACTAATTAGATCACAAAGGCTCAGCCTCAGAATGAATGGATTAATGGGTCACCTCAAGAGCAGACCAGAGCCTCCGTATAGTATAAAGGCCACTTTGGTACCATCTGCAGGATGTGCTCTGCTCATCTTGTGATGTTTTGTGTCACCTCAGGACTCTGCACAGAATGTCCGCAACACGAGGCCCCTATCATACGCAGCTCATTAATGTCAGGGTTCCCTGTCTCCAGAACTGTGAGTTGGAGAAGCCTTTCTTCTTCATAAGCCATTGGTTCTGGAATGTTTGGTGATAGCAAAATAGAATAGACCAGCCAGGTATGTATCTTCCTGTCCCTGCTTCCTGAGGCGGTGCAGTACACCTAAGCCTTGGAGCTCAGCAGGTGAGATGTGCAGCCCTCTGTCACCTGTTGTGGGGGGGGGCACCTTTAGAAACAAACTCCTCAGACTATGCTGCAGCTGAAACATGGGAGTGAAATCTTGGTAATTGTTATAATTCACTACCAATTATATCCTATCAATCCTATACGTTTAGAAGGAAATGAAATTATAATTTTTGAAAGTTAAGCCAATAGGGTGCCAGGAAACATCCCAAACCACAAAGCTGGTCTGTGATGCGTGGCTAGGCTGTGGATCTTCCTCAGAATCTTCGTGGTAACAGTCATTGGCTCCAGTGTTTGCTTCTTGCCCAGCCCTGAGCTTCCTGCATTACCTTCATCACCACATTAGCTCTTGAAGAAAATGAAAGAGGAAGTCGTTTTGCTCACTTCCAGAACAGAAAACCAAGACTTGTCCAAGAAAGGACTGTCTGACCCCTGGCTCAGAGCTGTCCTCTCCAGGATGACAGGCTTCCCCTTTCTCCCAGACTGGCCTTGTCTGTGAAATCCAGAAGGAGCACGTGTGCAAAGGGCACAGGCCAGCTCCAGTCACACTCTCTGTGTCCTTCCCCTCCTCAACTGACTGTCTTTTAAAGGTGCAGACTGAGAACAGATTCTTGCTTAATGGACCAGAAACCCCTATCCAGCCTAATTAAGGAGGTGAGGTCTTGCTCCCCGCTAATCCAAGCTGCATGTTGACTACTATAGGAGCAAGAAATTCATAACAAATTATTCATTTATATTTATTTATGCACATAATAATTTGCTTATTCAACCCCAAAGCACCTGGCTGAAGATAAAATGTAGGCAAACCAATGAATTATTGTGCAGTTAAAAATAACACTTGTTTGACTTGCTTAATTAGTAGTTTTCTTTTATTTTCTGTTTCTTAAAAAAAAAAAACTGACCAGTCTAACCAAAATAGCACAGCTGCCTTATTTCTGGGAACCATGACAAGTAAGACTGTTGGCATTAGCCTGGGGGCTGCCTGGCCCTGTTCCAGAAGGCCTGTCTCTGGCAGTGGTGAGCAAACTATAGGGCTGTTCATGGGGTGGGAGTGGGGATGTGTCACTCACAAGCACACAGAAAGGTCCAGGCTCCACAGCTAGATGGAGGTGCACCTTGTCAAAATAGCACTGTGGTTCTGTTAATAAACAATAGTCAAGTCCAGTATTAATTAGTACATTCGAGAAGTATTTATTGAGCACATACGCTGCCAGGCATCCAGCTGACAAACTCTTGAAAAACTAGAGGAAAATGCACTGGACATATATCTGAAGCAGGGAATTGTGGGTACTTCTCCTTTTCACGTTAGTTGTTTCTTTATTGCCTTAGGATTTTGAAGTGAGTTCATGACTTTTGGAAGAAGTAGGAAGAGGTTGTCACTGGGTTGGTCTACTGAGGCCATCAGGCATCAGGGTGAGTTTGCAGTGCAGTGTCTATGGGCACTGGAATCTTGGGGACTGGGTTTCAGGCCTTGTTTGCAATTAATAGCTGTGTCACCTTGAACAAATCATGTCCACCTTGAGCCTGCTTCTTTGATGAAAGAGGTCATGGTGAAGGTCAGTGGGAAGGTTGTCAGCAGTGAAGTTGTGTGTCAGTGCAGACAGTTATGAGAAATGAACTTATGGGTGCCCATAGCGGGGACCAGGGGGTTCCTGACAAAGGTCTGACACTCCTGCATTAGTCAGCAGAAGAGATCTGAGCATGTGCATGGTTGACGGGACCTGCTGTGCACCACTGGACACCAGCATCTAAAAAGAACCATGCCTTGGTGACAGCCTCACGTCCTAGCAGTAGGAGGTGCTACAAGGCAGTGGCTGGCTCTCCTGGCCTCACACCTCACCTTTCCCTGGATATGGAAGTGTCAGGAAGTCCCAGGGGAAAAGGTGGCCACATGTTCTGTCAATGACTGTGATGAATGTTTAGACTCACAAATTCCAAGAAGTCCAGAGAAAGTGAACCAGGGTTTACAGCTCCTGGACATTTGCCTTAAGCAAGTCCTCCTGGGCTAGTGGCTCCCCCTGGATTAATGGACCCTGGAATAGTTGCTCCTCCTGGTATGGCAGCCCCCACAATGCTATAGAGAATCTGTAGTTTCCATATTACAAATAGACGGTTCTGGAATCACCTTCTAACCTCTCATGCCAACTATGGGAGGGCTTTACTGTTTTACTTACACTATTACAGTGGCTTCAGTGGGGAGCTAGCTACAAAGCCAGTCCCCACTAAGGCCAAACCTACCTTTTGGGGACAAAAGGTGAGTATGTGACCTCACCCACAGTATGTTCCGTTGGGTTTCCTTTATTTGGAACAAGCCCTGGTTTCTTGACCTTTAGCCAGGGGCCCTTCTGTTTTCCTACCAAAGTTCATGGATTCCTCAATAATTTTATAGCATCCTGTAGGCCAAAAGAATCACTTAACACTCTTATTCTTGAGTAGCTAATACACACAATAAATATTCATGTTCTAATTACTTAGTAGACATTTAAGGGTACATGTTCCATGACTATTGCTACATGGAGCCAGCATAGATGCCCAGCAAGAACTGAATGGATAAATAAAATGTAATGTTACACACACACACACACACACACACACTCACACACAGACACACACACACACACACACAGAGGCAACCACACACTAACACATATACAAGATTGGAAGTAGTTGTCCTAGAGACCAATAGATGTCGCTGTATTTTTCAATAAACTTCTGCATCTTTTTTGGAGGACCCTGTGGATTAACTGTGGCACCCTGGGATAGATATTTCAGCACACAGTTTGAGAATCACAGATCCTCACTCTTGTTATGAAAAGATTGTTTTGTGGTTTCCCAAATTTGCAGTCTTTCTCCCATTGTTTTGTGCAGATTTTTTCCTTGGAAAATTAGCATGGGAAAACCCTATAGGCATTTGGGCCACCCACCTTTGTCCTGTTCTACAGTTGATTTTAAAAAATAACATACTTATTAATTATTTGAGAATTTCATGTAATGTATTTTGATCATATCTACCCCAACTCCCCAAGTCCTCCCAGACCCACCTCCTCCCTAACCTTTCCCAACTTCATGTCTTCTTTTTTTTTAAATAGCCTTCTATGTCCAATTTATGCTACTCATCTACTCATGATATAAACTGGAGCGTGGTCAACTTAGTGGGGCCACAATCTTAAAGAAGACTGACCCTCCCTTTCCCAGAAGTCATCAACTGTCAACAATCTCTCAGTTATGGAGAGGACTCATGTGTCCCTGTCAACTCCATGGTGAAATGTTGGCTGGTTTGATCTTGTACATGTCTTGTACAGGCAATAGATGCCATGAGTTCATGAGCACAGCAGTCCTGTCATGTCCATAAGATCTTCCTCTCTAGTCCTTCCTGACCTCTGGCTCCTAAAGTCTTTCTGCCACCTCTTCCTTGATAGTCCCTGAGACTTAAGTGGTGAAGGTGACAGATACCTCAGTTGTGGCTGAGCACTCCACTGACATTGTCTACTCTTTGACCGGGTGTGACTTTCTGTGTTGATCATTGTCCACAGCATGACATGTCTCTGATAAGGTCTAACAGCTGCACTAGTGTATAGATAGACAGATACAATCCTAGAGAGCAGTTGAAAACTACATCCCTTTAGCAGAATGATAGTGGAAGGTTCACCCCTGGAGCCTATGAGCTTGGGAACCATGGATTCTTGGCCAGAGTTACAGGACCAGGCATGGGAATTTCACCTGTGGAGCGGGCCTTTAATCTAATCAGAAAGTGGTTAGTTACCTCTGTAACAGTCATGCTTCCATTACACCCGGGCATGTCTTGCCATGCTAGTCATTATTGCATTCCACAGGGTTCATGGATGGAAGACTTAATAAGCCACCTCCCACCCCCCATCAGCAACCTGCATAACACCTTCCAGTACCGTGAGAGCTAACCAGCAGGGAAGAGGTTTCCTAGTTAGTGCTGACATCCTTTCTCCTTGTCCCATGACCGCAGTATGTAGTGTCCTTAGCCAGAACTCATGCAGTTCTTCAGCAGTGAGAGAATCCCTCTCTCCACCTCTATCACACCACATATTTACCTGTTGGCACCTCACTGCTCTGCAAGTTCCTGGAGGACAGTGCCTTGCCTTATTTTTCTTCTGGAATCCCCAAGAAGCCAACAGAGTGCAAATCTATAGAGGAGGTATGAGGACAGTTTGAGGCAATCTTTCAAGGAAATCATATTGTCTCTCTGATTCCCACATTCCTGTCTCTGGAGGACCAGAAGATTTGATACTTCCTAACTTTCTTTTCTTCACTCAACTTTATTATACATTCCTGAAGTCACATAGTTCAGCCCATTCTCTAACACTTGGGAATACCCTTTTTAACGATCCCTCGATTGCCTTCATAGCTACGTACCCTACCACCATTTGGTGGTCAGCTTATAGAGTAAGTCTTAGATCTAGGTGTACAAGTTGTCATTGTGGGGAGTTGGATGTACAGAACCCTCAAATCATCTTTGACCTCAAACCAGGGCTTCTGCCTAAAATACCATCTCACAGTTTCCATGCTGTGGTGATGCTAAGGTGTGTTGCCCAGAGGTCTCCTCAGGGAATGGTTTGCCATCCAATACGGAGACAGCTATTGGCTCCCAGTGTGTTGGCTTCAGCTGCAGGAAGCTTTGTCACCTGAAAGCCAGCATCCACTGACAGAGTCTGTGACCGACCGTTTTATCCTGTCAGGAGATGACCCTGATAGCTCCTGTCCTCCCCTCCCATCACAGACAAGAATCCCTAGAAAACATGCTGTACCCCAAACCCATTTCATTGTGAGCCAGGAACCCAGCCTGCAGGACCTGCCTTAAACAGCTCCATATCTATGAGCAAGGACAGTCGCCAACATCCTGAGCCTTGGAGCCAGGACTCTATTGTGTGATGAGCTGTGAACCTTTTGTCTCTCCTTCTCCAGATTTCCACTTCCTTCCCCACTGCCCCTGTCCCTAATGGTTCTTACCCTGTAGAGTGTACCTCCCCTTTGTGCTCCCTTATGCTCCCCACAAGGCCATAGTCAAGTACCACCTCCTCCAAAAAACCTTCTTAGCGTTCACAGCCTGAATCCCATGCTCCATTCTTGTTGTTTTGGGAGTACGATCACTTCCTACTCAGACTTCTCATGCACCTTGGACAGTGTCTTAGTTAGGGTTTCTATTGTTGTGAAGAGACAGTATGACCATGGCAGCTCTTAAAAAAGGAAAACATTTAATTGGGGCTGCCTTACAGTCTCAGAGGTTTAGCCCATTTTCATCATGGCAGGAAACATGGCAGCATGCAGGCAGACATGGTACTTGGAGGAGTTGCTGAGAGTTCTACATCTTGATCCACAGGCAGCAGAAGGAGACTGAGTGCCACACTGAGCATAGCTTAAGGCTATGAGACCTCAAAGCCCACCCCCACAATGACACACTTCCTCCAACAAGGCCACACTTCCTTCAATAAGGCCACACCTCCTAATAGTGCCACTCCCTATGGGCCAAGCATTTAAACATACAAATCTATGAGAAGAGGGAAGCCATTCCTATTCAAACTATCACAGTGTCTGTGTTTTCCTTCCAAATTAGAAGACAACTTCCTTTGCGCAAAGAGACAGGAATGAAACTCTCACTGTCAGCTCAGTGCTACACACAGATGAACATCACTGTTGAACAGACAATCCTAAAGAAGGGCCAGTGATGCACTTGTGGAGATAGGACAGCCACCCCCTCTATCTTGTGCCATTGGCACAAGCCCTGAGGAGTCAAAGAGAGGTCACAAAGTGGGTGTCCTTCCCCAGGATGAGCAGAATTGATGGTAAAGAGAACTGCACTTGCATCTGTCTGGAGAACTGGACAAACTCTTCAGATCTTAGTCACTTGGATTAAAACAAGTTTACAACCTTCTTGAGAACATTCCTGCTGACTGCTAGTAATATGAGTGTTGGTCTCCAGGTAGGTTTCTAAGTATTAGTGACAACAGGGGGTTAATGGGGTGTGAGGCCCCATATGAAGCCACCCTAGAAAAGGCCAGAGAACCATGTATCTACCAGGGAAAGGTCCAAGAAGAGGTACCCCCATTATGATTTGCCCTGTGCTGTCTCACACTCACACCACCTTCTGCATGCTTTCCTAACCACTGCACCCCATTTTCACCCATGGAAACATGGGTAGGGCTTGCTCTGTGAGCAAGGGGCTGCTGCAATGGTGTAGTATGTATGCAGTGTCTAGGCTTCCCCAGGGGGCTGCCTGTGTTTCCAGAAAGGCCCAAAGACTATGTGCCAGGAGTCGCAGGTCCAGGCAGGCATATACTTCTGAGTCTGTGTCTCGGGGGTGGCTGTTCTCCATTGTTTCTGGTTGTAGGCAGAAAGATAGCCTCCCAGCTCCAGCCCTCAGAGTCTCCATCTGAAAGATGAAGTGCACCCCCCCTCCCAATCCTGGTGAATTATGACTGTATTAAGTTACAGTAAATCTTTCTCCAAAAAACAGAGCAATGGCTACAGGAGAGAATTGGGCAGCAAGGGAAAAAAATATCTGAAACAAAAACTATAACGATAAACCTCCCTCCTCTATTGAGTATACCCGCCCATTTAATTTATTCAGTTAATAAAACGTATTCCCCAGAGGGGACAGGCAGAGGTAAGCTGCAAGCCAATCTGCCTGTGTTATGTGGGGTATGTATGTGTATCTCATAACAATAAAAAAAAAGAGTAATTAAGAGATGTATTGAAGTGTGTAGAAATCCTGAAGGACACTGAAGATTCCAATTCAAGTTAGTGTCCTTGGCACAAATTTAATTCAACCGGGAATAGATAAATAAAAATAAAGAAAAAAAAATTCAGAACAGATGTTAAGCAAGCGATTTTTTTTCACAGTAAGAATCATAAACATGAAAAACAGCCTATAAGGCAAAGTTGTTGATGCCAACAGCATCAAGCTACTAAATAAATAGTTGGATGGTACCACAGGGACAAAGACACATTAAAATAGTCATTCCGCTGTCCCTGAATATTTTTGCCTACACGTTATGCCCTGGCATATATATTCTCGGGTACTGGAGGGAGATTGTGTGTGTGTGTGTGTGTTGTCCACCCCTCCTATTATATAGATATATATAGACTACATTTACTTGAAAGTGTATTGCAAGATCACCTGCCACACAGACTCAGAATACAAATAGATAATTTGGTAAAAGCATTGTCACTTCTGCAAAGACAATGAACCCAGAAGAAGAACCCGGTGCTGGAGAGGGATATGCCATCCTGAGCTGGTTGTTGGAAAACCCAGATGTGTGACAAGAAAGGGAAATAGTAATAGGAGATTCAGACACAACAGGGTAGAAACAAGGGGAAGGAAAAATTTAAGCATACATATAATAGTATTTTTAAAATGGAAGGAAGCTTCAAAATGATCACACACACACAAATACACATATGCACACACAAACACATGGATGCATACACAGTCACACACATTTCATAGCTAAGAAAATGAATGCAAAGAGAAGAGATAACTGGTTGGGAGGCACCATCTTCCAAGAACACCCCCTCACACAGGAGGATTCACTAGAGCAAGGATTATCTGGAGACACAAAAATGAGAGGACGCATATACCCACATGCAGGGACTTGGGGTTCTAGCCTTGAGCAGCTGTAGAAGGGGCTCCTAATGTCTATGGTCTTCCCCAGGATGCCAACTGACTGCACAAAAGCCTTTGAAACTCAGGCCATAGGAGTGGAGAAGTCACAGTTGGACTTCTGGATCCTTGATGGTTCTATCTCAGGGCTCCGAGTGACCGTTAAGTCCCACATCATTGGACTTGTGGTATAGGCAGGTGCTCAAGAATATTTTAAAGGTGACCAAATGGCTGAAAGATTCATGAGACTTCCTGGCTAAGAATAGCTGGGTCAAGACTGGATGAGGCTTCTAATCCTGTGTTCTTTCTGGTGCCCTGAGATGACCTCAGAGAGATATGCTACAGGTACTAACAACACACTCAGAGCAGGATGTGAGCTTGCAGACCAGTAAGGACCTAACCCTGTGTGAACAGAGCCCCCTAGGTCCCGCCCAGTCCCACAGATACATTTTTCCTTTCAGATTCCAACATGGCCTTTCATAATATATATCAATTTTGTACTTCAGTGACCCAAATCCTGATAAGGACAATCATGACCCCTCTTCCTCTAATCTTGATTTTTAAGAGGAATTTCTCCCTGTTCTTTTCATCTTCTAGAAAATACCAATTAGCCAAATTAGCAAAATAAGATCTTCCTAAGGTTTGAGGTTTCCCTGGGGATAAATTTGTTATGAAAAAAAAAAATGTACCAAGAGGCAATTCCTTTAGTCGCTAAACAAATATTTAACAAGCACCTGTTATGTGTCAGACACTGGTTCTAGGTGCTTGGAATAACAGGATGGGCAAGAGAACTTCTTGTGGAGTTTACATCCTACCAGGAGAACTTCACAATGAACAGACAATTATACTGCCTGTGCAGAGGCAGATGTCCTAAAGCCTAGAGATTCTGGTGAGCATCGTCAGGCAAAGTGGAATAAGAGCTTCAGAAGAACAGAGATTCATAGATGGTGGCTAGTCTTTTAAAAAGGTTTAGGTTGGCATACAAAGCAATGGCTTCACCCTGGTATCTTCATACATACGTGTCATTACAGTTTGTTCTCATTGGTTCCCTTCCTTGACTGCCCTGCCCAGTCCCTCCCGCTCTCTCACTGGTCCCCTTAACTTCTCCATTAATTCCCTCTTTTGGTTTCCTATCACAGGTATTCCATCTCCCACTTTTTAGATTTTTTTTCTTCCTTTATTGAGATCCTCTTTCTAGTTTCATAATCTACACACACACACACACACACACACACACACACACACACACTTATATGCTTTAAAGTCTAGGTTCCACCAGAGAGAAAACATGATGCAGTTGTCTCTCTGAGTCTGGCTGATTCACTTACTGTAATCATTTCTAGGTATACCTGTTTTTCTGCAATGGGATAGTTTTATAATGGTTGAGCCTGATCATCAACTTGATTGCATTGAGAAATGCCTAGTAATAAGGCCACCTTAGGGTGTCTGTCAGGGAGTTACCATTGGACCATGAAGGTTCTGCCTTCATGAGGGGTTCATCTATTTACAGATTCAAAGATTGAACAGCCTAGTGAGAGGTGGCAGAAACTGCAGAAGGTCCCCAACTTCCTTCACCTTGCTGAAGGAAGCTCCAAGCTGTCAAGCTATGTCTTTGAAGGCACATCTTGCCCTGGGACCTTCCTGTCTTCACTCTGTTTCTTGGCCACCATGATGTAAATGGCCCCCTTCTGCCACCATGGCATGCTGCTTCAGTGCAGAGCTGGCCATGATGGTCTGAAACCTCTTATATTAGTTGCTTTCCTATTGCTGACATAAAACACCAAGGACAAAACAACTTCTAGAAGAAAGAATTTGTTTTGCTCTATGGTTCTGAGGGAGAGTCCATATAGTCCATATGGTGTGGAGGTGTGGCAGCAGGAGCAGGAAGCTGAGAGAGTGTATCTCAACTGCTAACAGGAAAAGGAGAGAGTGAACTGGAAGTGGGGTGAGGCTCCAAATTTTCAAAGCCCGCCCCAGTGACATACTTCCTCCAGCAAGATTCTGTGTCCTAAAAGTTTCATAACTTCCCCCAAACAGAGCTATCAATCCACTGTTCAAACACATGAGCCTGTGGAGGACTTCTCACATTCAAACTACCACATCTGAAAACATGGCTAGGTTGCTTCACATGGTATTCTGTCACAACAGTCGGACAGTAAACTACTACACCATATAATCCAGTGCACACTGCTTACCATCCATATGGTCTTTTCATCTTCTTTATTTCCTTCTTTCTTTCTTTCTTTCTTTGCTAAATGTATTTTTTTATTTTTATTTTGTGAATTTCATATCATGTACCCTGTTCCTTCTCCTCTCCCACCTCTCCTCAGACCCACCTTCCACCCTGGCAACTTCCCCCCCACATTAAAAAAAAGTCTCATTGTGGAAGCCGCAGTGTGTCTCATTGTGTCCCACAATATTCCATTTTCATCTTAAAGTCACTCATGTTTCTGAATTATATGATTGGCCTGGCCAGATCAGCTGTACTAGAAGGTTGTATCCTACTCTTAAATTACAACATTTGATATGTGGACGGCCCCTGGAAATGAATGATGATAAGTATTTCTTACAGTCATAAAAGCAAAGGAGGTAACCCACAGTGTTGTCTTACAGGCTCATAAACAGCCTCATAAAAGGATGTCCAGAGGTTGGTTTTCTGGAAGCATTTGGATAGTGGACAGGTGAGAAACTCAGATGTTAGGCAACAGGGAAATGCAGCAGGTCTGATGAGAACACAACAGGATGATGGAATGTAAAAACATAGAGAAAAACCTTAGGTCCAGCCTGAGACCTACGATGTTACAGTTTCTGTAGACACTATTCGTGACATGAGGATAATCAGTCTGTAAAGCCATGCAAACATGTACATTAAATGCCATGGGATGGCTGGCTACTGGAAGGTGGGAAGGGAAGGAGAGGGTTATAAAGGTCAAAGGGAACAAACACACAAGCCGAGCACACAGTAGAGTTTTCCCAACCTCTCTCCTGCAGCACAAAACAGAAATTCCCTCGCACCCAGGTCAGTAGGAGATAGAGGTAATTAGAACTCACTGCTGTCATAATAATTCACAATGGTGAGGGCATTACTCCTGTCAATGCTTTTCTGTTGTTTTCTGTTTGCCTAGTTTTTTGTTTGTTTGTTTTGGTTTTGACACAGGGTCTCATGAAGCCCAAGCTGTTCTCCAGCTCTCTATGTAGCAGAGGATAAACATGAACTCTTAATCTGTCTGCACCTGCCTAGGATTACAGGAATGAGGCACCACATCAGGCTAGTGGCTGTTGTCTTATATGGGTTTTACTGTTTATTAGATCTATGTTTCTCTCAAAGCCTGTTTTTCATAGTCTACTCCCAAAAGATATGATGGAAAACAAAAGAGTCCTGTATTCAAATAAACACGATAGCTTGAGTTCTCACTTGGAGAGTGTCCAAGCATGTTACTCCGTGCAGCTCACCGAGATAGAGCAGTTGAGGTCTGTGTTCCTTGGACTCTGTTTCTACCATTTGACTAAGGAGAGGCCCTTCCCTTTTATTTTCCATGTAGCCACCATTATTGTTGGTGGAAGTGGTCCAAAGGACATACTTTGAGAAATAAGCCCATTAGACTATCAAGGGATGAGAGACAGAAGATTCCAGAGTCCAGGCACACCCTGGAACTCCCATCATTTCTTTCTCTTTCCTCCTGTAGAATGATCCTTAGAGTCTTTCATTCCTAATTCACGTTGGACCCTCTGTCGTTAACAGGTCTTGTACTATCTGAATGTTTGCACCCTCTGCATTTGTATGTTGACATTCTAATCCTCAAGGTAATTATTTTCAGAGGTGGACCCTCTCAGGGTGATTATGTCATAAGGGCAGAGCCCTTTTAAATGGATTGGCACCCTCATAAAAGTACCCCGAAATTGCTTTTTCACCTCTCCCATCACATGAGGACACTCATTAACCAGAAAACTAACACCCACAAGACACCCAACCAGTTAGTCCCTTGATATCTAGCTTCCCAGACCCCAGACCCATGAGAATAATTTCTATTGTTTATCAGTTACCCAGGGTATTTTGTTATGGCAACCTGGCCGGACTCAGGCAAGCATGAAATCCTTTTCTTCTTTGCCATGTTCAGTCTCTTCACTGCTATGGTGTCACCCTTTTATCTTCAGAACAGGCATTATTTGCTTTCCTCATGGTTGTGATAAAATACCCTACGAAAAATGACTGAAGGAAGGAAGGTTAGTGCTGGCTCACAGTTTGAGGCTACAGGCCATCCTAGCAGGAAAGTAATGGAAGTAGAAGCTGGAGGTAGACACCCACATTGCTGCATCTGCATCAGAAAGCAAACACTGGTAAGTGGTGGTGCTCAGCTTGCTCTTTGCTCATTGTTTACTCCAGGATTCCAAGCCATGGGATGATGCCACCTGCATTTAGGGTGGGTTAAGTCTTCCTGTATCAACTAACCCATTCTAGGACCCTCCCTCACTTGGCAGGCCCAGCAACAGTCAGTATTCGCCACCACAGAACTCAAAGCCAACATTAGTGACTCAAGTTGATTCACCTTTGTTCTTACAGCCCAGTCTTGTTCAATTATGCTGTTTTTCCTACAGAACATTGCTTATGTAATATTTTCCATCTGCTTTCTTCCCCATTTCTGATGATTCAAATCACTGTTTTCTCACCAGGGCTAATGGAATGTTTACTACGGATATCCAATATCACATTTCCCCAGCACACCCTTATTGCCTACTCTCTTCTGCTCTTAGCTACCCCAAATCTCTACACTCCTTCCAAAACTTAGGTGCTTAGGTACATGCTTCCCCGTGGACCCCACTGCATTTGAACACATGTGGACTAGTCAGTCTCTCTCAGTGACTACACTGCAGGGACTTTGGAGTACAAAGGGGAATCCAGCTTGCCTCCTCCAGCAAATGGTTTCAGAGCTGGAGAGGCGCCTATGGAAGAGCTCAGAGACTGCATTAGCAAGCTACTAGACCTGACCTTCATGGATTGAGTCTGAAGGGCTGGCTTTGTGGAGGGAAGTTGTACAAAGCACATGGACAAGAAACCAGAAGTCAGCAGCACCAGAGGGCCCCAAAAATCACAGTGAGTGCATGGGAAAGAGGAAACTTCAAGGGGTGAAGGTAGAATGGAAAGTAGACACACAGATTGTAAAGGGCTTGACAGAGGAGATAAGAGAAGAGAGTGGAGACTGCTGGGGGTTTATTAAAATGAGCTGAATAAATAAGGCTCGCATCATTTTTGCTTTTTTTTTTTTTTTTTTTTCGAGTGCTAGTTGGTTCACAGCCAATGGAAAGTTGGAGGAGAAATCATTGACTCTTATGTTCCAATCAGAAATGCAGGGCTCATATTGGCCAGTTGGGCTCCAGGGCTTTTGAAAGGAAGAGCAAACATTTTATCTGGAGTTCATTCTCAAGGTTTGGCAACAACAATTAACACCTAAGCTTGATGGAAAGGTAAGGCTACGCACTGCTACAAAATATCCCCCAAACATAAAATGATGGGGTTACTATAGAAAACAGCATGGAGAACTCCCTTCCCCCCAAAAAACAGAATTGCTATCTGATGTTATAATTCTGCCTTTAGGATGAATGATCTAAAAACTGAAAACAGGAACTTGAAGAACTATTTGCATGCCAGTGATCACGGTTGTGTTATTGAACTGAAAGCAGGGTCTTGGATATATATATGCATACCTACAATCATGGCTTCATTGTTTGCCGAAGTCAAATGGTAGAAGCAAGCCGGTGCCCATCAACAGGTGAGCAACAGAACATGGTGAATGGATCCAGTGTATATTCTTTTTCCTTGAAGAGGAAGAAATTTCTGACACATGGTACAAGATAGATGAGCCCGGAGGATATCTTCCTCAGTGAACTAAGACAAATAGTGCATGATTCTGTCAAGGAGCTGGAAAGTGGAATGGTAGTTGCCAGGGGCAGGAGAGGGGAACATAGAGGGCTGTGTTTGCTGGGGACAACATTTCGGTTTGCAGGATAAAAGCACCTGTGTGTATGAATGGTGGTGGTGACCTTAAAGCTCTGTGAACGTGTTTAGCAGCACTGAGTAGTACAAGAGAAATATGGTCAAGATGGTAAGTTTTGTCTTGTGTATATTTTATCACAATAAGAAATGTCCTTTAGTTAAATGGCTTTTGTGCCATTTCAGTATCTGGCTTTTTCTAAGAAGCAGGGGCCATCAGTCCAACAGCCATCCTTCCAGATAGATTGTGAGTACGTGAAAATTCACCCTCTCCCAACTTAGACAAAACCATTGTTCTGTGAATGTTACTTATGGCTTCTTGGGCCCCGAAGCCCTGTCCAGTCATCGATAGGTTTGTATTTGGAGAAGGTTGGGATTCAGGATGCTGAGGAGGAAGATGAAACACCCTATTGGGCTCCAAGCTGAGGACAAAGACTAGAGACTGTTTTCTCGTTGGATGATCTGGGGAATCCAATTCTAGCAGAGGATGCAGAGACTTAAGGGAAGCACCTAAACATCATTTTGGCTGGTTGGGGGAAGAATCCGGTGGCCATGTTGACCACTGGATACAGTTGTGGACTGGCAGTGAGGCGGAGATGGGAAGTTGGAGAGTTAGAGGCAACCTTTAAAGAAAAGTAGATTCACTCATAGCTACCTCTTTGATGGTTCATATGTACCAGGCACTACATGAACAAAGCAAAGTGCTTAAGGGGAGGTCAGGAGATGCTTCCCTCAGCCATCTTGTTGGGAAAGGCAGTTTCCACCCTGTATCAAACTGCCTAATTCCCTTGGTGCTGGCAGATGCTGCAGTTCAAAAGACCACATTCCTCACAACCACTTTGCATGCAATGACAGGCTTCCCACTAGCCGCTGGTTCAGAGTAAAAGTTATTAGGTTACTCTTTAGAAAAGGCAAAAACAGGATAGCTAGCTAACTGTACGTCCCTAGTGGTTAATGTTGGGTCTGGAGAATGTGCCAGGAAGCCAAACACTTATAGATGGACCCATCGACTGAGAAGTGAGCCCAGGACAGAAAAGCCTCATATTGTGGCTTGCAAAATTCCTGCAGTTGGAGAACAAGATGGAGGAGATGTTTTTAGGAATGGGGCCTTGAGATGCAAAGAATAATCAAGGAAGTTATTTTAGTAGTTAAGTTTCTATTATCTGCCCTAGGCATGGAAGCATCATAAAACTTGGTGCCTTGCTAAAGAATTGCTTTGTGTGCATAGCTGTGGAAATGTGATACATAAGACTGATCAGGAATAATTGGAATGCATAGTAAACAACTCAAACTCTCTAAGATTTAAGGGTCCTGAAGAAGAAAGGAGAACTCAGTCTGTTTTAATGAAGAACTCTTATCATTCAGAATTTAAGAGAATTTCACATGTGTGTGATGGGTGGCATGGGACCTTGTGTGTTTGAGCATTTAGGCCAGTGTTGGGAGTAGATTTGGTTTCAGACATTTAGATTCCATAGTTCATTTTCTGCCACTGAGCAACAAGATTTTGAACTTTATTTTAAACAATTCAAAGATTCCTTCCTCCTCCTTCATCACTCTCGTCTTTAAGGGTTTTACTTGTTTTGAGACATGGCATGAGAAGTCCTCCAGGCCTTAGGGATGATTCAGATACAAACTCAGAACTGAGTGTATACATCTGCCATCTAGATTGGCCTTGAACTCATGACTTCCCTTCCTCCACCTCTTGAGGGCTAAGATTACACGTCATGTCTGGAATATTCAAGAGCTTTTGAGATGTTTGAAAAAGATTCTCTGCTCACAAAATGATGATCAGAAAGAAACTTTAAATGCTATGTGATTGACTGGGCTTTTTTGCTTCTTTGAATTTACAAATATATTTTTTTAATTATGAGAGCAAAGATGGTCTTTCTTTCTTTTTGGACAGAATAGAGATGATGTTTAATTTCTCAATTAATCAAGGTTAAAGGCTACCAGGACTGGGTAAATATGTGTGATTCTTGAGACTGCACAGGGGTTCCTGACAGGAGACATTTGCATACAGCTCTGTATTATCAGGACTTATTTCCAGAACAGAGACTGCCTTGACAAATGTCACAGTGATTCATGACAGTGTTATGTAACTCTATTATGCATTTTGGGTTGAACAACTTGGATTTGTTGCAGGTACAATTCAATTAAATGTGGAATTTTTTTTTATTCGAACTGATTAGCTAGAGACAGAGCTTTTTACAAAACTCTAATGTGAGCCAGCCTATTGTTTGGGAACACATCTGTGCAGCTTGTCATGTGAGGATAAAGGAGTTACTGATGCTACCTCTGATTGCCACTGTTGGAGGAGCTCGCTCCCTCCCACCTTGAACCTGGGATGCGCTTCTCCGCTGTAAATCTTAGGTACAGGCATCAAGGAAGAAAAATGGGAAAACCTGTAACTGACTGCCCAGGCTCTGTGGTGTTCCACTCATCCCTCCAAGCTGCAACATCATTTCCTTCAGGCCCCACTATGGACCTGGAGCTACATGATCCCAGGAATGCATGAGGAGACCAGTTTCCTTGGTCTGGAGGTTCTGCAGATAGGACGGGTGTCTCCCTCACAGATGGTCCTAGGACCTGGGGCTGGATTCTGAGTCTGGGCTGACACTGCGCTCTTAGTCTCAGAGCTGAATCTGTATGTGTGATTCATGCTGTGCTCAGAGCCCATCTTATGTTCCCACCAGCTCCCTCTTCAGGGCTCAGAAGCCTCTCAGCTGAGTCCTAATGTCAAAGACAGGCTTGAGGGACGGCTGCTTGACTGATCACCTGACTACTAGCAGGTGGCCTCCTTCTCTAGGGGCAGCCTTCTCCTGCTCATTCCACTGTGGCCAGTGCTTGCTAGGACATGGGGCTGTCACTTCTCACCCTTCATATGTGTCCAACCTGTAGCCTGCAGGATGTATTGGTCCTAAGACAGGTAGGAATGCAGCCAGGGACATTTGTAAACCACAGCACCATACTGTCATGTCAAAAGGTTGGACACATGAGGAACTCTGCACATTGTCCAGAGTGCTGTCCAGAACCTCATCTCTTCTCTGTCCCTAATCCACCCCACTTGAAAGGGGGCGGTTTCTAGGTCGTTCTCTCTGCTGCCCCCATTTCCTTGGGATTTTAGCCATACTACTCTGAGGCAGGAAAGCCATACAAATTCCTTACATAGCTTTACCTAATGCAAAATAGCTTAGAAGTTCTAAATTGTCAATTAATACATTATTTCTGTGAGCTTCTTAGCTCAAAAGATTCTGGGCTAGGGCTGAAAAGTAATTTCGGTAATAGCTGAATGTGTGGTTTTGAAAACTAAGAAGAGTGATGCTATCGGACAGGAAGTGCTGGCCCTGGGCGTAGAGCCAGGAGTATGGCCACATCTCCAGAGGACTGGGGCTGCCACTTGGCTCTGCTGCAGCCGTCCACAGTGGGCTCTTGATGACTTTATCTGCGCTTTCTCAGAATCTTAAATCTCCAGGGGCAAACACACACACACACACACACATACACACACACACACACACACACACACACACACACACATTTTTTTCTAGGGTAGATTGTGAAGAGTTGAGTCATCATTAGCTGGAGGTTGCATAGTTCCTGCCTGGAAAGGACTTTCAGACATCACCTGCTCCCTTGCTTTTGAATTGGTGGTCTTGACACAGCAGTGGTTGTGCTGGTTGGATTTTGTTAACTTGCACAAGCTAGAGGGATTACCTCCACCAGATTGCCTGTAGGCATGTCTGTGGAACTTTTTCTTAATTAATATTGGATGTGGGAGGGTCCAGTCTCTGGGCCTTGTAACCATCACTGCTGGGGAAGTAGTCCTGGGTAGTATTAGAAAGCAGGCTGAGCAAGTCAATAAGCAGTGTTCCTCTATGGCCTGCCCCCGTGTTCCTGCCTTGAGTTCCTTCCCTTTATGATATATACTGGAAGCTGTAAACAGAAATAACCCTTAGTTCCCCAGGTTGCTTTTGGTCCTGGTACTGATCACAGCAGTAGAAAGGAAATTAATGCAATGGTTATAAAATCCATTTACTGCGTTGTCCACACCTTGCCTTTATCTTCTTTTTCATGAAGTTCCCCAGGGGTTCTTACAGAGTAAATAAGGCAGTCTTTTACAAAACTCCAGTTTCCCAAGTGTGTGTCTCTTTGTGTGAGTGTGAGCACTCATGTGTGCCCATGCAAGGCCGGGGTCCTGGATCACAGTGTGATCAATACTCTGTTTACGGAGGTTCATAATTAAACAGAGAGTCAAGGCCACTGATCCAGTTCAAATCTCTCATTTGCCTCTAAGCAAGCAGAAGGAAAGTGAATGATTGGCCTAAATCCATTAAGTCAACAAACGGTGGCTAGGAAGAGTGGAAACTGAGGTTCTTTTTCACCCCCTTGCTCTACCACATTCTGTTGAGTGCTTTCACTCAGAGAATGAATTAATATACTTTTGTTCCTTTTGAGTATCAGTTACAAAAGCTGGGACACAGTAGTCATCAAAATACACAGCTATTTAGTCCCACAGCTGTTCCTACATGAAACCAGCATAGATGCCCAGCAAGAGCTGAATAGATAAATAAAATGTAATGTTACACACACACACACACACACACACACACACACTCTCTCTCTCTCTCTCTCTCACATTGGAGTTTTTGTAATGTTACACACACACACACACACACACACACACACTCTCTCTCTCTCACATTGGAGTTCTTGCAATGTTACACACACACACACTCTCTCTCTCACATTGGAGTTTTTGTAATGTTACACACACATACACTCTCTCTCTCTCACATTGGAGTTTTTGTAATGTTACACACACACACACACACACACACACACACACACACACTCTCTCTCTCTCACATTGGAGTTTTTATAATGTTACACACACACACACACACTCTCTCTCTCTCACATTGGAGTTTTTGTAATGTTACACACACACACACACACACACACACTCTCTCTCTCTCTCACATTGGAGTTTTTGTAATGTTACACACACACACTCTCTCTCTCACATTGGAGTTTTTGTAATGTTACACAGACACACACACACACTCTCTCACATTGGAGTTTTTGTAATGTTACACACACACACACACACACACACACACACACACTCTCTCTCTCACATTGGAGTTTTTGTAATGTTACACAGACACACACACACACTCTCTCACATTGGAGTTTTTGTAATGTTACACACACACACACACACACACACACACACACACTCTCTCTCTCACATTGGAGTTTGTACAGCCATAAATAATGAAATTATGAAACTGGTGGAGCTGGAGATCATCACGTTAAGCAAAATAAGCCAGACTCAGAAAGACAAGAATTTCAAGCTTTCTCTCATTTATGGAATTTAGATTTAAGTGTAAATATTGGGAGGGCTGTTATGATAGAAGAGGTCAAAAAGACAGGAGGGGAACAAGACAGGTAATTGGGGGAGACAAACATATCACATACATGCAGCATCTAAGTGTGGGGGGTGGAAGAGAGGTGAAAGTAGAGGGGGGACTATTTGAAGGAAGGAAAGGAAATATTGAGAGGAGGGGCAGGAGGATAGTGAGAGGCAAACATGCACAAGGTACAGTGACATGAAAATGTCCTAATAAAATTCACAATTTTGTTAGCTAACAAAATATTTATAATAAAAATACCTGTAGTTCCCATCATACACTGTTACAGAAAGAGGATGGGGGACTGATGAATGGCAGGAGATAGATGTGGTGAAAGAAGAGCCAGAAACCCAGGGACTTAAGCCAACCTCAGAGACACGTGTGGACGGAGACCAGAAAACAAGACGGTCTGCCCCATGTAGAAGAATGGAAGTTTGGGGTGATTCCCCATCACTGGCATCAAGAGGCTATGACCCTGGAGGGCAAGTGGAGAATCAGTTCGGATATGTTCAAGGGAAGTGTGGTTCTAAGCAAATTCATCTATTTCTTTTTGATGATGCACATGTGTCTGAAGATAACTGTCTACTTATCAGGCCATGCACTCGGCCTGGAGACAGTTGTCTTGCTGACCACTTTCTTCCTGTTCTCGAGGGTTTCCTACATCAGCCTGTCATGTCAGGGTAGGCACTTGATAAAATAATGTTCCCCTAACATTCTAAGTTAGGGTTTCTATTGCTGTGATGAAACACAGGAACAGAGGCAACCTGGGGAGGAAAGGGTTTATTTCAGCTTATCCTTCCATATCAGGGTCCATCTCTGGGGGAGAGGGGGTGTCAAGGCAGGAACTCAAACAGGGCAGGAATCTGGAGAGAGGAGCTGATGATGCAGAGGCCATGGAGGAGAGCTGCCTACTGGTTTGCTCCCCATGGCTGGTTTGCCATGTTTTCATATACACTCTGGGACCAACTGTTCAGGATTGGTGCCACTCCCTGTGGGATGGGCCCTCCCACAGCAATCATTAATCAAGACAGTCCTACACAGGCTTATCTACAGGCCAGTCATTTGGAGGCATTTTCTCAGCTGTGGGTCCCTCTTCTCAGATAAATCTAGCTTGTGTTTAAGTTGATGTAAAACTAGCCAGCACATATGCAATAGCAGTTTTTTTTTTTTTTTTTTTTTTTGGTTTTTCGAGACAGGGTTTCTCTGTGTATCCTTGGCTGTCCTGGACTCACTTTGTAGACCAGGCTGGCCTCGAACTCACAAAGATCCGCCTGCCTCTGCCTCCCAAGTGCTGGGATTAAAGGCGTGCGCCACCACCGCCCGGCGCAATAGCAGTTTTAAAGAAATTCCAGGGACTTAAAAATTGCAAACTTACAGGCCTAGTAGTTGTGACTAATCTAATTTGACCAATAGAATATTAAAATTGAATTTATAAAGTGATACTCAATAGCTGTGACCTCATGGCCATCAGATCTTGCTCTTTGGTTCCAAACTCACTCTGCCTGCTTTTCACACCACGATTCAGCACTCTTTGGTAGCTCTCTAGACAGTCTAATAGTGAAGACAGTCTCCAGGCCCCAGGAGCTCAGCTGCTGTAGGAAGGCTTACATTGTCTTGAACAATTCAGCCATAGGTTCCACTCACCCCTCATACTTAGTCTCACATTTTCAAATTCAATGTATTCAGATGTCTCACAACATGTGTGCGTCTGTGTGTCTGTGTCTCTGTGTGTGCGTGTGTCTGTGTGTGTCTCTGTATCTGTGTGTGTGTGTGTGTGTGTGTGCGTGCGCGTGCCTGTCTGTCTGTCTGTCTGAAAACCATCATCCGCCACAGCACAAGACCATGGCAGTGAGCCAAGAACTCCCTCCCAAGTTGGTGACATCACCCTATGACTGAGTGGAGCTAACCTCTCCCTGCCACTCCTGGCCTTCACCTTAGTAGATGGACACGGTGGTTAGGGGCGTTTTCATCAGAAATCCACACTTTAGTCACCTTTGGAGCACAAATACTCCTAGTGCACAGCTCCATAGAATCTGAGCTTAAAGCAACCTTATTAGCTTCACCACAAATGCCATTCTCTCTCCTATATGTGCTCCAAGGCTCTCCACTTTCTCCCTGCCTCCTAATAAGGTGCTATAAGACCACTCGCTCATGCTAACTGATTAACTTGTGGCACCAACCCTCCATGTTAGAAGCATGGGCATACTTCCTTTTTTTTTGTGATGTGAACTTTGAGGCTACATGTCAGTCCCTCCTTGGTGAAAGTGTATTTGCTTGGCACATTGATATTTTTTTTCCAGCATGAGGACCCATAGTTCCCTGGAGATCAGTTGCTCCAGGTTCTCATAATTGCAAAGGTGCTCTTGGAACACCAGCTGCTGCTAGCTACAAGGACTCTCACATACAACATTCAGATCAGAGTAGCCAAATAAAGTATCCAGTTAGGTAGATATTACAATAAACAGAGGAGCCAGAAATACTTATAGTATAGAAATTCCTAAGTAATGATGCATGAAAACATGACACATCAAATCAATTGGAAAAGGATAAGTTTCTGAGTAGAATCATCTGGAAAAAAATAAAGGTGTATCTTATATTAGTCAGTTTTCTGACATGGTAACAAAATACCTGAGCTAGCTAACTTATAAAGAGAAAAGGCTTCTCATGCTCACAGCGTAGAGTTCCAGTCCATGGTCAGATAACTCATTGCTTTTAAGTGTCTAATGAGGTATCCAGCAGGAGGAGGGGAAAGTACATGGCCAAGTGAACTGTTCCCCATGTGGCGTGGAAGAAAGAGAAGAGGGAAAGACGGGAGTCCCACAATCCCCTGGAGTGGGCACCTGCAATGACTTTAAGGGATTCGCAGCAAGCCTCACTTCTTAAAAATTCCACAACCTCCCAATATCATCACCCTGGGAACGACACCTTGTACATATATTAAATATAAAGGACTACTTTCTTTAATATGAAAAGAACTTTTATGAATAAATTAGGAAAATACTAACAATACAAAGTGGCAAAAGATTCTCCAGGAAACAAAATACATTGAATTTTAAATGCACTAAAAAGTGCTCAAAGTTATTTAAGATAAGTAAATACTAATTAAAGCAACAACAATATGCCATCAAATGTTAATAAACTTTTGGCCACTTATTTTAGTGGCAAGCATGTGAAGAATAAAATTTTCTCCTGTTTTATTTGTGGGAGCATAAGTTGCTATAAACCCTAGAGAAAGCAATTTAGTAATATCAAAATAAAAAATGTAGATAGTTTCTTACCTAAAAATTCCATTCCTAGGGATTTATCCTACAGACATACTCAGGCAAGAGAGTAATGATATGTATTTGAAAATATTAGCTACAGTATTGTTTGTGAAAGCAAAAGGCATTGCTCAACTGAGAAATTATCTTTAAAGTCAGTGTATTTCCATACAATTAAATCCTTTAAAAATAATGTAGCATTTAATAAGGAGTGTATTGAAGGAGAAAGTTTTCCCAAAGATGATGAATGAGCACAGCAGGATGGAAGAGCAGTCCTTATTCATCTCAAATTATCCACATGAGTAGAAGCCAGAGACAAAGGCTGCCTTCGTGGCTAGTAGTATGAGGTAGATGCAGGTACTTGTGTACCGTACACCCCTTTGTGCTTTATGAATTATGTGTAGCGTTCATGTTTACTTATTTACAGCTTAATGTTTTAATGGGAATACAGGAGGTTATGCAGTTAGCTGGTTTCACAGCTTTATTGTGGGGGGGACACAGGTGCCGGGTGCCAGGAATGAGCCTCACGTTCCAATAAGGGGGAGCAATGTTTGTATTCGAGATCAAAACTAACATGATGTGGAGGCAAGAAGAAATGAGAGTGAGGCTAAATAAAAGCAGGGCTGCAGAGTGAGTGGTTCAAAGACAGATGAGGTAAGGGAAAGGGAACTTCTGATGGAGGCCTTTAGTTGTTGCTAATGAACTGAACTTAGGGCCCCGCATATGTGTAAGTAATAGTCACAGCACACTCAAGGGTCCTTATTTACTGCTTTGCATAGTCTGTCACATATTGGTGGGACATAATTTCTACCCTGTTTATGCTTAATCATCAACGATGATGCTGATATCATTCTTGAGGGCATTGGGATGGAATATAATAATAAAACTAACCTGGAACTGATCCTCAGTCTGGAAAAGATTATGGGTAACCATTAATTGCTTTGAGGTTATCCAAAGCCATAGGCCCTGCCATCTTCATCTTATGTGGCCAATGGTACTGTAGGACAAATCAGAAGTGACCGAGTACCAAAGGTAGGAGGAGCCAAGCAGTGTGCACACCGGGCTACCTGGTTCATACTCAGATTCAAAGAAGAATGGAGTTTACACAGACCTAGCAAAGTCACCTACATAATTAGACACTGGGAGAAAATACTCCTTCTCTATGGCAGTCATAATAAACAGTGTTGCTATCTATCCCTCCTCAGCAGAATCCTTCAGCAGCAATGTCTTCCCCACAACTGAAGCAGGAAGGGGAAAGGGTTGAGGAGCCTATTCCAATGAGAAGTCCCAAACTCTGACCAAGCTCCTATGACAAACGGGTGAGGATCCTAATGGTCAATCATGGTCATCTTATTAACTTTCAGAGCACTTGAGAGACCATTGCTGTGCATATCCGTCTCCACAAAGAGGCTGCACCGTTCACGGGAAGCTCAGTGCGGCTCTGTTCAGCACCACCCAGTGGGGTTGGTTTCACTTGTCCCAGGAGAAATCAAACCTTCTTGATTTTTCAAGTTTGAAGAAGACTATGATAGAATTTATTTCCTGGTCATAAAAGCAGCCTGAAAAATCAGTGTAATTTGAACAGAATTGTTTCCTGGGGAAGAAAAGGGGATGTCTTTGTTGTTCATGGATCATGGCCTTCTTTGACTTTCTGAATCAGTGAAACCCTTATGTCAAAGATAAGGATCAGGAAGAGCCTGTAGGGAAGAGGGAGCTAAGACAGAGGCCGGTTCAACACTGCCATTTTTACCGGACCGTACACTGGGGGAGACCCGGAGAGGACCCGAGAAGCCGCAGGACGCATCTTATGACCCATCATTTTTTCCTACAGGAGAAAGGTTGATGGCTTTGTGCAAAGAAATTATTCCATCATTTCCTCCTCTTTTTTCACAAGAGGTGGGAACAAAGAATAGAGATGATACTGCAATTTTGATCTCTACAATCTCATTTGAAATTATTCTCTGTGATTTAAGTTTTCTGGAAATGAAAAGGATAAATTGTGTGAACTTAGTTAAAGTTAGAAAGAAAAGTTGATTGGACAGCCTGTTGTCAAGGAAACCAATTCTCTCTCTCGTGCATGTGTGTATGTATGTGTGTGCATGTGTGTATGTATGTGTGTGTATGTGTACATGTGTATATTATGTGTACATGTGTGCATGTATGTGTGTATCTGTGTGTATGTGTGCATGTGTGTATGTGTGCATGTGTGTGTGCATGTGTGTATGTGTGCATGTGTGTGTGCATGTGTGTGCGTACATATGTGTATGTATGTGTGTGTTTGTATCCTTTATACTCTTCATCTGACATCTAAGAATAATTCTAAGGTACCCAAATCTTCCACACTAAAACTGTATACAAAAAAAACATTCTCCAAGGAAGGGATTTCTAGAATTTAAAACCAAGGAGAACCTTCTGTAACTCCGGTGGAGACAGCATCCTTTTGAATCAGTGCTACATCACAGAAACATAAGTGATCACCACAGTCAGGGCCAAGGCCAGTACAGACTGAGGTTTAAAAGGCAGCAAGACAGCACTAGGGTAAAAAGAAAGGCTAACAGTTCAGCCCCTTGATGTTTTAGTGAGTATCATACTTAAAGCCAGAAGCTACACTGAGAAGCAAAACTTTGAGTGAAGTCCTCCATACAGAGAGCACCGAGAGGGAGGAGGAGCTTATTATTTTAAGAGCATTGTCACCTCCCCACCACTCCGAGGAAGGGGGCCACCTCCCCACCCCATCAACATCAGGCTTGCCTCCCTGCTCCAGTTCTGAATTTGGCCACATAACTGGGCTTGACAGGAAGGTTGCCATCAAGCATGCTCAGTGCTGTTCCTTGATCTCTTGAGTTTCTGCTTCTCCATGAGAAGGACCCTGCCCTCATGAACCTGACACAAGGAAACACAAGAGGCAGAGCTGCGCAGAGCAGCCCCCTCCCAGATGACACAGGAAGCCAACTCTCAGATGCACGCTAAGTGATAAGTTATGTCACTGAGTTGGGGGGAGAGTGTGTTACACACAGCAGTAACAGACAAATACAGAGAATATCTGCTACAACAGCTTAACCTTTTAATTTCTTAAGGCCATGTAAGAAAGTAGAAAGTGGGCAGACCACTTGTTTTCCTGGGTAGAGCCATGTCCATAAATAGTTCAAGCCAATACCTTTCTTACACAGCACGTGGAGAATACAGGTTCAGACCTTTGGGGCAGAAATATTTCCAAACAACTAAACACACCAGATGGGCAAAGCAGTACAACAGAAACTTAGTGCTTCTACAAAAATGACAGCCAGCCTGGAGATCTAGGAAAAGCTACTAAAAGTCACCTTGTGAAAACACACTGGAAGGACAGGAACCCTCATGAGCACAGACTCATGCTGAAAAGCAAAAAAATTCAAGTCTTTCAGAACTTGAATATAGAAAATGATCTAAGCAAAGATTCAGCATGAACATTATGAGTCATAAAAGGCTTTAAAGAGGGGCAGGAAAGATGGCTCAGCACTTAAGGACACTTGCTGCTCTTTCAGAGTACCTGGGTTCAGTTCCCACTACCCACACTTGGCTTACAACCATCTAAAAATTCCAGTTAAAGAGGCTCTGATGCCGTCTTCTGGCCTCAGTAAGCTCCTGCATGTGCACGGTACACATACACTCATATAGGCTTATACACATACACATAAATTAAAAATAAATCTTTCTTAAAAGACAGCATAAAAGAAAAAGATCCAAGAAAAATAAAAGGAAGGGCTATGTTACTTTTTGTGGCCACAAGGGTGACCATGTGTCCCAGTGTATCCAGGACAGGATTGGTCACACTATTGTCACATATCATCATTCACAGAACTTATTTCCAGTGTCAGAAATGTACCAGGTGAGCTGACAATAATATCACTGCTGCTGACAGCGTACCTTACCCATAGGAAGGAACTATGCAGGTCCAAGCTGTCTGTATGTGTGTATTGTAGGGTACTTACCCTCCTTAGGCATCTTCAAAAAAAAATCAAAATAGGACTATCTATGACAGTCCTATTATTGTCATGACTTCCACATCAGTTCAACGAGAGAAACCAAAACATACAGAAGAGAATCTGAGTTTTCCCCTTACCCACACAGAGGCCCAAATCGCTCTCTGAGTTCCAATTGGCTCTCCCAAAAACCCTGGAGAAAAAGAACACAGCACATGGTAAGAATAAGATTGAGTAAAATTTCAATGATTCCAACTTATTCAGAAAAAAAAGCCTAGTAGAGCAAGGACACAATTACATAAACAATAAAAGAAGAATGACTGTTATATTGCATTGAAGTAATATAGAATATTGGGTAAAGAAATGGCTTTTTAAAATATTGCTGAGCAAAACTCTCAGCAGCTCTATTTAATGGACAGAAGAGACCACAGGCACTTAAGTTATCTTTGTATAATTGCTGCTCACATATTTGAAAACTATTTGCTTTCACATCTACAATATTCCTCTCAGATGTGGTTCATATTCACCAAGTCCCCTTTCATGTCCTATATATGTGTAAACTTCCAAATCCACCCAAATTTCCACAAATTATGAATGTTCATGATCTGAGATAAATGTCCAAACATAAGACCCTTGGGGTGATTTTTCATAGGCATAAACTCTAGGGTATCAGAAGATGTGCCGAGGGTAAAATGGGTGGAGGTCAGAAAATGCTAGACCACTTATGCTGTTGGGATGGAACTGTGGATGTGGACAGGGGGCATAAGCAGGAGTGGGGGGGACTTCACGTGTGCAGGCATGTGTTGGGAGGGAACTGGGTGGAAAACACTAGATTTAAGTCATAGGGATGGAAGGTCAGAGAGCTGAGGGTTAGAGGAAGCGCATGTCCTGAATGGAACCATGCCCTGTGTCTAGCATCTCCGCCCTTCCCAGTGCAAACCTGGACAACAGCAAGGAAAGCCTAGATGAACACAAGAGTTGTAAATTCAAGCCCCAGCATACAAAGAACTACATTCAACTAAGGACTGCAGAGACAGGAGAAGTAGTCCTCCCTAGGGAACTGATTATCCATTACCCCTAATGGTTATCCAGTACTAAGTGGTCAGCCCTGAAGACACACACTTAAACAACACTTAATGGCCTGAGCAAGTTGTGTCTATACATTATATATAATATATAATACAATATATATGTTTATATTAGAGAAGAAGAGGTCATGATTTTGAGAGGGAGCAAGGATAATGAGAAGAAAGGCAGAAAACGATGTAATTATATTTTAATTTTTTTTTAAAGTATGGGACTGGAGAGATGGCTTAGCAGTTAAGAGCACTGACTGCTCTTCCAGTGGACCTGGGTTCAATTCCCAGCACCCACATGACAGGTCACAACTGTCTGTAACTCCTGTTCCAGGGGATCTGACACCCTCAACACAGACATACGTGCAGCCAGAGCACCAATGTACATAAAATACAAATAAATAACTAACAAAGTAAAAATAAAAACATAAAAGTATCTCAGGTGGGTGCCCAAAAGATTAGTATGTCTAAGTTTTTATAAACCTTGCTAATGGTTTGGCCTCCCTGTTGGAAAGAGGCATTGTGTTGTAACATTTGTAAAGCAAACTTACTTGTGGTCTAGAAAAAGCATGACAGAGTTTATACATATAGGGATGAGCTGAGAGGAACTGATGTAGACATTCTCCAAGTCAGCCACCCGGGGTCCATCCTTCTTTCATGGCAGTTATTCTGTCTGCCTCCAAATGTTGATACCAAATTAATTTCACTCAGCTGACTATGTCTGATCATTTCCCTCACCCTGCAATGCATGGTGTTTATTTTCTTTCAATTTCCTATAGGGTTTGTTTGTTCTATTTTGACACTTTTAAATCTCTTCACACTTGCTTCAAAAGGATGTAGGAGGTCTGTTGGGGTGATTGTTTGTGGGCTTGAAAGTTGTGAATGGGGACACCCCAGAGGCAGAGATGAGGGAAGGGGGTGTTTGAAAAGCTGGTAAGATAGAAATGCCAGCAACAAATGGTGAAGAAAGAGAAAGAAACAGAAAGAATATTGAAAAAAAAAACAAAAACAAAAACGGCAGGCAAAAGGCCAGATGTAGGTCAACCTCTGCCTAGAGAGTGGAGGAGGGCCAGGAAGGGGGGGTGTCCTAACCTCCCAGTTGCTATCAGGGTTGGCCCAAATTAGCCCTTCCTGCCCTTGTATGGCAATTCATATGCAGGATCTGATGGCGCCTGCTGTTGGTCTGGAGGCACTGTCCCCACAAGTTAATCGGGCTTCTGAGAAAAACCAATGGCAGTAAAAAATAACCTTGAAAGATAGACACTGAGTCCCTATCTACAAACGCCCTGGCCATCTCCACTGCCATGTCACTCTGATGAGCGAAGACCACAGGCTTAAAATAAAATATCTTCTCCCTGAACTAGCTTCCCTTCCCAGCCACTTCCTTCTGTTTCCCCATGGTCACTGTCTTTGCTCTGCAGGTTCAACCTTTGGCTGCTGCTTCCCTCATCTCCCCTAAGTCTGCTGAGTCTGAGTTACTGGAGTCCTTATTTTGCCCCAGCCGTTCTCAGGACTGTCGTCACCAATCTGGACAAAGCTCTCACTCATTTGGCCTTGATGTTGGCCACAACATGGTGCCTGCAGCCCTGACACAACTCTTGTCCTTGCATTTCAGTGTTGATCTTCTACTCAGCAGTAGTGGTCTGGGATGATTCCTGGCTCGACCTTCAAGTCTGGAAGTAAGCTAGCCCCAGTTTCATTCTCCAGGGTTCTCTCATTATTAGCTTTGGTCCCCGGAGGCTGCCGGCTGACCAGTGCCACCATTCCCACATGACTGTCCTCCTGTGCATGGTGCTTTCTCCGTGGTGTGCGTGTCCTTGTCTGTAGCTCCTGCAGGACACCCCCCACTCCAGGAACTCCCCAACAATGATTCCTCCTTGGTGATTCTCCTTGAAGCAGGATCACAACTGCTATCTGCACTTCCCAATCCACCTCTTGACACATCCCAGCTGGTGTTACACACGATTGCTGGGTGGTGACTTTGAGAGTGTGGGTATCTTCTACTTCTGCATCCTAGAACCTGGCATGTTTAAATACTCAGTACATTGGGTTTGGGGAGGGTTAGTGAATGAATGAATGCATATTGATGAGTGATAAATGATAAGTCATTAGCATAACATAAGCTGGAGATGTAGCTTCGTTGGTAGAATGCTTGCCTAGCATGCACAGAGCCCTAGTTCAATCCCCAGCACTGCATAAGTGGGGTGTGGTAGTGTACCCCTGTAATCCCACTACTCAGGATCAAAAGTTCAGAGTTATCACATGGCAAGTTTGAAGTTAGCCTTGGCAACCCTGCCTCAAAAGGAAGGAAGGGAGCAATGGAGGGGAAAAGGAAGAGAGGGAGGAAAAAATTTCATTCTAGTGGGAAAGGATTCTTCCCATCACATGGATTCTCACATGGAGATCACCCTGACTCCCAAAATGTAAACAGGAGCAATGGTCCATGGGAAATTGTGAGCAAGACCTAGAGAGCCCATGTCTCACCTGGCGGAAAAACATCAAGTTTCCAACAAAAGGAGAGGGCTTGGGGTGTCTGATACCCAGCTTCTCCAGTCTTGAGAATGCCGATGTGGAATACCTGGGTGGAAAGAAAAGCAAATTTTAAATCAAGAAACTGATGCGTACTGATGTCATTGGCCCTGTTTTGAAGCAGAACGGTTGAGTGAGGCTAAGAGAAGCTCCCAGTGAACACATCCAGGGAACTAGCAAGGAAAGTGAAGGAGAGGAGCTCAGCAGTGCCTCCAGATGGGTTCTCCGAGGGTTTCAAAGGCTGGAGGGGCCTAGAGAAAGATAATCTAAACCGTCCTCCAGGAGAAGGCTAGCAACCATCTCCACACATGCACCCCAGTTCCTCAGCTTCTAGATCTATTGTGAGCCATAACTCAGAAGACAAAGCAGAAACTTACAGTGACAGAGAATAAGGTCCTTGGTATTATTTTCTGGGTCAAGGCCAATCTCCTGTTCATATTTACCTCACTGCTCATCACACTGCCTGACATGGAGAGATGTCAATAGGGACGGAGGCACCTCATGGCAAGGAGACTCCTCACTCCTCGCTTACTGTCTTTGGAAGGCTATGTCTCAATCCTTAAGGAAGGCAGATTCTCTTTATCCCAAGCCAGGAAACATGGCCCAATAAAGTCTGTACTACTTTTCAGTAAGGCTGTCCAGACTCTGGAATTACGGGGGTATTTCAGTTTATGGGAACAGAGAGGTGACAGTTGAAGTTAGAGTTGGCTTGGGCAAACCTGCCATATGGCCGCAATCCCCACCCAGCCAGGCAGTTAGGTCAAAAGTTCAGATGGTTCAGAAAAAAGTAATGAGCCAAACTGGGTGTTTAGCATCATGCAGAGATCAGCCAAATCCCAATTTAGGAACAAGGGAAAATAACAGAATAGCACTCCAATCTGGCTACTGATGACACTATTACTCAAAACCCTATGCACTGAGAAGGATGGGGCATTTGCTTTATTCTCTGACCAAGAGCCATTCAGAAAACCCTTCAGTTTCCGGGGGAAGGAAGACACCTCTTAAATACAGTTTACACAGCAATGTGCCTATGGAGAGCCGAGCAGGGCAGAGTGGGAAGCAGTGTCTTCCTTCCCATCATCTGAAAGGACTGCTGATGTTCCAGGACCATCAGCATTAAGTTCACATTTGAGTGGAATCATGAGGCACAGCCTGTGTGAATTTCATGGATTAGCCACACCCACATTCCTGCTCATTAGCGTGTGTGCCCAAGGTGAGCAGCACCATTCAGGAGAAGCAGCCTTTAAGCAGGTGATGGGATTTTAAGTGACTCCTCCCCTCATCCCCAGCAGGAGAGATCAAAGGAGCCTTGAGGCTATTGAACACTTCTTTTAACACTCTCAAATCAGAGATTTCGTTCACTTTGTTCCATCGGTTTTTGCAAGTTATTTTCTAAATATAATCTCTGGTGTGTAGAAAGAAATATGAAGATCTTGGGGCACGTAATTACATCTTAATTTAGTAATTAGATGTCTTGATTGTCTAATTAAAGGACAAGAAGTCTGTGCCTAATTACACATGCTAATTATTATGCAAGTCCATGCCCTCATTATGTAACTGCACTTGGGAGAACACCGCCTATGTGTGTCTGCACAAAATTCAGACATTTTCAAACATATGGTACCAGTAGAGAGTGCCCTGCACACAATCACAAATTTTGCTTACAGTCTGGACTCAGGTGCAGAACATGGGAGTCTTCAGCCGGGAAGTGACCAGGTAAGACCAGAGTCCCTGAGCCCAGATGTGCAGTGGGAGATTACCACTTACCAGCCCAGAGGGCAAAGTTGCAGTGTAGGCGTGATTTGTGCCCACCCCATTTCCTTCTCTGTAACCTGTTTTCGTGTGGTCTGGTTCCCCAGGTCCACATGCTGCCCTTTAAATGTCCCACCAGACACCCAAGCCCGTGGACTCCTTCAGGGATGGGGTGATAAGTTTCAAAAGGCAAGTTGAGTCCTAGCTCCTGGGACTCAGAACCTGACTCTATCTGGAAATAGGGTTGGTGTGAATGTCTTTAGTTCAGATAAGGTTATACTGAAGTAGATGGGACCTCCCAACCAAAAGAACCAAGGTTCAGGAGGTTGCCATATCATTCACTTCTCTTACTACTGTGACAAGAAGTGACTTAAGCAGGAAGGGCTTATCTGGCCTCACAGTCCAAAGGGATCCCATCCTTTGTGAGTGGAAATGTGTGGAGAAGCAGAACTGTCAGGAAACAGAGTATAAACAGGAAGTGTAGCAGGGCTTAGAAATCTCAAGGCCTGCCCTAATAACTCACTTCCTCCAGGAAGGCTCAACTTCCAAAGGTTCCACAAACTTCCAAAACAAATAGTACCTCCAATGGTCAACCAGCGGTCAAGCCCATAAGCCTGTGAGGGATATTCCACATTCAAATAATAGCAAAATGGCTGTGTGAAGGCAGACACACAGAGAGGAAGCCAGATGACTATGAGGGCAGAGACCAGAGTGATGCTCCTGCTAGCCAAAGGGGGTCAAAGGCCACCAAAAACTTCTGATATAGAAGGAGAGACAAGGAAGAGTTCGTCCTATAGGGTTCAGAGGGAACCTGGCCCTGCAAGATACCTTGATTTCAGACTTCCAGCTTTTATACCTGGGAAACAATCATTTCTCCAATAGAGCGGCCGTGAGAAGCTGAGAGCAAGGACGCTCACAAAAACATTCTAGACAGTAGATGAAAATATTTTAAATTTATTTTTCTTCCTGTCACTTTCAACATTGTCATTGTGAAAGAAATCTGTCTTTCGTGTCATTAAGTTCTGTGCCATCCAACGAAAGTACAGGTGGCCTAGGACAGTGCTGTGAAAGGCAGGTGATCACCAGGTTGTGATGTTTAGAGCAGCTTTCCTTTGACAGGGATTAAGGCAAATACGCCCACCACACCACTCTGGACATCTGTCATTGTTTATAGTAAGGATATTTAAATCAGAAACTGACAGTAGACATACATATTGCCCCACACAAAAGTCGTTGGTTTCATTTTCACATCTAAAGCAATCATCACATGCTACAGAACACAAATCTTGCCATGCCCCCCAGTGAAGCTTAGGGTGCTCCTTCTCAAAAGAAATTGAACCATATACATTGTTTTTACACTAAGGCTAAATTTGAAAGGTTGCAAGCTGCCCAGCCTTTTATTTTCCTCAAAAACCAAGGCACTCTCTTGATGAATTTTATGTAGGAGGATGGCCCTTTGTTTAGACAAAGAAGCCACTTAGGGTAAACCAGGGTTTGTTTTTGTTTTTTTTTTTTTAATTGTGGTCTGAGACAAGATCTCATATAGCCCAGTCTGGCCTCAAACTTGTTATGGAGTGGAGGAAGACTTAGAACTTCTTATCCTCTTGTCTCCACCTCCTGACTGCTGGGATTTCAGGTGTGTGCCACCTCATCTGATTATGCAGCATGAAGGATCAAGCTTCTGTGTGCTGGGAAAGCACCCTACAAACTGGGCTACATGTCCCGGCCTTGGAGGATGCTTGATGGGTTTAGGTCAAATGGGCTGAGGTTTAGAATGCCAGAAGACACCAGTCAGAGGCCAGCCTGGCCAGCAGATTCCCCTCACTATGTGTCTTGAGCAGCTTGTTATCGTCAATCTTCTTTCTGATGCGTTGATCTTTGCCTTCCAGTGGACCATTCCTAACACAATGCAAATAGGTCCTTGTGTTCTCCACCTTAAAACGTGGGAGCAAATGCCATGATTCCACTTGCAGCTTCTCTCCTTTCAGTGAGGTTTTTTTGAAATGGAGATGCACTTCCCCTTTCTGCCCCCTAAATCCTGTCTCTACCTGTCCCAGCTGAGCCACTACATCTGCAGAACGGGAAAGGACTGCTCTTGTCAAGGCCATTCATGGACCCCTGCCAGTCTCTTTACTTGAAATCTCAATGGTAGTTGCAGGTGGCTGAGTGCTTCTTGGGAAACACTGTTCCCTGGTTATTTCCATGATGTCACCCCTCTAGCCTTATGGGCTGCTGGCTCCTTTCCTTCTGTTGACCTGTCACTGTCAATGACAAGCCAACACTCCTACATTTCTGACTCTAGTTCCACTCTCTCCATTGAGCTCAGACACTCTTTCTCCAGCTCCCCACACAAACGCACATTTTAAGCACCTACACAGCAACTTAAACATTAACTATTGTAGTGGTTTAAATAAGAAAATGTCCCCCATAGTCTTGGCATTTCAATACTTGGTTCCCAGTTAGTGGTGCTGTTCCAGTAAGTTTGGGTGGTGCTGACCTGCTGGAGGAAGTATGTCACTAGGAGTAGGCTTTGAGATTAAAAGCCTCGGGCCACTTCTAGTTCGTTTTCTCTGCTCCATGCTTGTGGCTGTAGTATGGGCTCTCAGCTTCCAGTTCCTGCCATGGTACCTGTCCCTGTAGCCATGTCTCCATGACATGATGGACTCTTATTCCTTGTGGAGCTGTAAGCCCAAACAAACCCTTCCTTCCATAAGTTGCTTTTGGTCATGGTGTTTTATCACAGCAATAGAAACATAAGTAATCAAATTTATTTATTAAAATCAGAACACAACTTTCAAATTTAACTATTTCTATTGTCAAGTTGGTTAGATTTTGAACCACACAAGCTTTGGCGAGGCGCAGCTATGGTGTGTCGGTGAGAAATTCTAGACAGATTAGCTGAGGGGAGAAGATTCTTCCTCAATCCCAGAGGGGGAAAGGACTGAGCCAGCTGAGAACATCCCTATGTCTCTGCTCTCTGTCAAGATGTGAGCAATGTCTTACCTCTCACCTCCATGTCTTCCCTGAATATTGGACTGTATTTTCTGAACCATGAGTCAAACTGAACCCTTCCTTTATTTATTAAGTTTCTCTTTGCCAGGTATTTGGTTACAGCAATAAGAAAAGTAACCAAAGCAACTATATTTAAATATTAGAAGGAAGAGGCATACGGGGAAGGGCAGAAGGGAAAGCCGAAGGCACCCAGGAAGGAGAGCAGGGGAGTGGGGGTTGGGGGCGGGGAGAAAAACAAAAATAAAAAGAAAGAAAGAAATGTTAAATAAAATAACTAAGCAATCTCCATTCCCCACCTAAAACAATTGTTCCACAGTCACTGGGACTGCAGTTCAGCAATGGCTGAAGCCAGACACTTTGGAGACCTGGTAGGTTGTATAATTGCTGTAACTATGTCTGCCCCTCCAAATTGGATATTAGATATCCCCACCCATTTTCTTCAGGCAACACGGTGATTGGTGTCCAAGACCAGAGTGCTGAGTCCCCACCCCAACCAGGCAAGGAACAAGACCTCCCCTGGAGTCTCCAGGAGCTGCCGACTCTGCTGACACCTAGATTTTAGAGCAGCAAGGCATGACTATGCCCAAGATGAGCAATCTGATCAGTTCAGTAATAATTGCAGTGACTCAAAACACCAAACGTATTTATATTCATGAATTCAAAATGATACAGGCACATGGCACCATCTTCACCGCATGTGAAACAACAGACTTCTGATACCATATTTGAAGCTTCCCCTACTGTCGAAAACTGAAGTAGACTTGGAGATTCATTAATCGAGCCCTTTATAATTAAAGTCATTTTACATTACATGGTGGTGCCTTCTATAAAAGGCAAACATTAGGGTGAATCCTGTCAGAGGCTTAAACCATTTTCAAGTCAGGAATTGAAGCCATTTTTAAAAATAAGCTAGGTTTTTTTTTCAGTTGTACTTTCCCATTGTCGATATAACAAATAACAGACACATTGGTTTAAACAATTCAAATTTACTACCTAGAGGCTGTATGTCCAAAATCAGTCTTAAATGTCTTTAACAGTCTTTAAAGCTAAGGCCTGCTCCTTCTGGAGCCCCCTGCACTGGTTGGTGCCCATGACAGCCCTGTGTTTCTGTTCCTCACCTGTCTTTTCTGTCACACTTAGAACTTCCGTAACTGGTCAAGGAGTCAGAGACAGTGGGCTGAGGGGAGCTACATCTCAGCAGTCAGCATGCCCCTTGTGATTACACAACCTCCAAGCTGCTGTTAGGTTCCGCCTCCCATATCACAAACTAGGGCGCCACAAAGCTGCACTGATGAAGGATTTGTAGCCTCTGAAGATGGTGGCTTCTTCATAATTCACTTGCACTGTGAACTTCAACACACACACACACACACACACACACACACACACACACACACAGACACACACACACCTTGTGGGCTTTTCTGGAGGGTCATGGGAAGAAATACTCTAAAGTCTGGCCCACCATGACTTGGAAGACAGGCAAGGAGACTTGCTCCATAAATATTCCACCCACCTCATAAATATTCATAGAACTGTCTTCAAAGCCCACAATACAGAGGCCACTGTATTGCTTTCCTACCTTCACATCTCTCCGGAGTGCCTGCTAAGCAATCTTCTGTCTCTCTCCGATGAACTCATCATTCCTTCAAGAGACCAGAACCAACCGCCTCTCTTTGGAGAGATGGCTCAGTTAAGAGCACTCACTGTTTTTGCAGATAACCAGGTGTGCTTCCCAGCATCCACATGGTGCCTTATAACCATCTGTAACTCCTGTTCCAGGGAATCCGATGCCCTGTTTTTATCTCTGGTTAGCACTAGGTATACATTGGTGCACATACATTCATGCAGGCAAAACATTCATAACATAAAATTAAATAAATCTCAGAAAAAGGACAAAATCTGAGACCCTTCCCTTATAACATAAGTACTGTGATTACTTTAGATCCGCCTCCATAATCCAGAATATTCTCTTTCTTAAGATTCTCAACTGAATCATAACTTCCAAATCCTAGTTGCCATGTAAGGTGGCATGGGGCATGGATAATTTGGTGGCTGTTGTTTAGCTCCCATATCAACTTGTATCAAGACAGCCAGACTTTATTTGTGAACGTACTGAAAAAGGAGAAGTGCCTGGGACAAGGACAGGACTGTGAACTGTCATGGGTCTCTTCAGACAGACCGACAGTGTAGCTGTGAGACAATGGCAAGAGGCCAGCAGGCAGCTCCCACCACAGCCGGCCTCTGCCTTGGTGGAGAAGCCGGCTTTGGTGCCCATGGTCTACACAGACAAGTAGGTAAGCCCTTTCCAGAAGCCATCATGGTTTTAAAAGAAGTCACCAGCTAATGATTATGATAGTCCAGAGGTAACTTAATTTTCCATTTTAATCCTAAGTCTTCAGGCCAGGAAAGCCAATAGACTCAATATGCACCCACAAGTTTAATGCTCTCATTCTTCCAAATCCAGGCCTGCATGCATGATTTGTAAATGTGCCTTTTTTCTCTCCTTAAACAAAGCTTTATGTTATGACCTTAAGTGAAAACCAGGACTACTTCCATAAACAAAAACAAACGATGTTATAAGCTCTTTATAGTGACAGAGTTAAGGCGAGGCACACACTAGAATGTCACCTGACACCCATGGTCCACAGCCACTGTTGAGAAGACAGGACTCTCAGGGTTGGCCCGAGCAAGGCACAGTGCAAAATGTGGTCTGTTTATGGAGCTGCCCCCTGGCCTGGCTGATGGTTTGACCTGATGGCTAGAGACTGACAAAGGAGACCTCAGTCCTTTTTCAAAGCTCACGTGGTGGCATGGGACAGATGAACCTCGGTGTCCTGTCCTAGTGTCATTACCACAAAGAACTGCCTGCTCTTGACTTTGGGTTTAGTCCAAGCTGTGGTCATGCTTTGTCCTCAGGCAGGGAAACAGTGCAAGAGCGAGGGGCTGGCTGGCTGGCCCTCGGGGCTAATATGCCCAGTGTGTTAGGAATGGAGGGAGCTGCCAGGCTGCTCGCTGCTCCACTCACCTGTGCCAGGGGCTGGGTGCCAGGCCATCACAGATAGCACCACCACCACACCCTGAGCCCAGGCGTCCACAGCCTAGGCAGGTTCAGCAGCAGACACAAAAGTGAATTAGGCATTTGCAGTTTGAAGAAGTGGCCCCTGTCAGAGGCTGCATCCTCAGTTGAAATCCAGCATGTCTACGTCAGTTATTCTGATGACTACCGAGCTGTAGTTATGAATCGGAAAACATAGCAAATGATGCTAAGTTGTTTCCTACAAAAGCTAGTTTGTAAACAAACTGAAACAAATCGAATAGTCAGGGTCCGTATAATAAGACCCTTTCTCTAAGATGTAATTAATCCATGAGATGTGACCATTGTACCATAGCCAAGGGACACGTTATTAAGGTACCCGAGGAGGGATGGGGTGCAGGAGGCCATAAGATGTCAGAAATGCTTCCAGAAGTCAGCCTGACCACTGAGTGAGTTCTCCACCACATGCCCCATGAAAACCCAGCCCCATATGAAAGAGCCAGCCAACACCCACTAGGACAGAAGGTAGGAGGTGGGCTGGGGTGGGATGAGTGACTGGAAAGGGACAAGCAAGGTAGGCCTGAGTCGGCCGCCATCTTGTCTTGGGTCCCAGCTCTCTGACATCACACATGTAGCCACTAAAGGATCCTGGGATACTGCCCTGCCTTTTCATGCCAATGAGAATTAAAGACGATTGAGTCAAACAGCAGACCCACACTCTGTTTTTGGTGTAAAACCAGAGAGAAGCGATCAAATGATGTCAGAGTGCCAGTTGAGTGGTTTTAATTAGGAAAGAGTCCTGAGGTGGGTGGTGTGGCTTTTTAAAACATTGTTTATTTATCTAACTTTATCTAGACTAAGCTACTCCACCGACCAGAAAAAGCAGATAGATGGCACATAAATAGATGGGCAGATGATAGGTTGACAGACAAGTGATAAACTGGCAGACGATAGCTCTTAACTGCGCTCAACCCAACACAAAATTGCTACTTAAAACATTATGAGGTTTTCTGCAGTTAAAAAAAAAAAAAAAACAACTCAATTGTGTGTTACTCAACTGTGGACTTCGTAGATGACAACACCATTTTGCAGTGTCCAGAGGTTGGACATCACTTTAGAATGAGAAATGATCCTGGTTGTCTGTCCTCTGACCAGCACATGCACATATATGTGCACCTGAAAAAGCTCACCCTTATGTGTACATGCACACACACACACACACACACACACACTCGCATGCATGCACGCACACACAGCACAGGAAGCTGCTTCACTGTGTGAATAAATTATAATTGTATTTCAAATTTTTTATTTGTATGTGTATGTGTGTGTTCTTGCATGAGTCTGTGTGCATCACGTGCATACAGAAGGAAGAAGAGTACAACAGGAAGTATAGTTATGAGCCATCATGTGGGTTCTGGGGAATGAATTTGAGTCCTCTAGAAAACATGCTCTTAACTACTGAGCCACCTCTCCAGCCCCTACATTTAGCTTTTCAAAAGCTATCTCTTGCACCTGGGCAGCTGATGGGTCAGCAGACAGAGGTCTAGATACGGCATCCCACAACCCCTGGCTGCATCTGATTGATTCCAAGAGCCAAAGAGCTCTTGAGTAAGACTAGTCTGGAAGAACTTGGGCCTCTCTCTGTCTCCCAGCACTGAGTTCTGCAACCCCACCTAGAAAATGCCAAGGGGACAGAGCCTTGGACAAGCCCAGGATGCTGGGGGACAGAAGACAGGACGGAGGCATGGCTTCGCAGAAGTGAAGAATGCAATTGCCTCAGGTCAGAGGTGGCGTCACCACAGAGCCACTTAAGGGGCTTTGCTCCCCTAAGAAAGGTCAAGGCTGAGATTGAGGCCTTAGAGGCTATTTCTAGCTGTCTGCCAATTCGCGGGCTAGCCCCTCAGATAATCAACACCTGGAGACAGTGGCTTGTTTAAGTAATTGATGATGTTGTTCTCACTGGGGAATCTTAGCACATCAAAAGCTGTTGAAAAGCCAAAATTCAGTCTATATTAATCACTTTGTCAAGCTCAGCGAAGGCCCTCTCGCTTTGCTAATAACCCCGATGAGGCAGCAGCTCTCAGTTAAATAAGAAAGCTATGGGGCTCTTAAGTAATGTATCAAAGGGGTCAGGCACACATTTTCACACAATTTATTATCATGAAAACAGTGGGAGGTTCAGGTAGAGCAGGTATTTTCCAAGCTTCTCAAGTGCAAGGAAAATGAGTCCCCAGATCCCCTGAAATTCACAGATAAAGGATCTAGACACTAGAGGATCACAAAGTCTGAGTGGCTTTTGTCTGGGTTTGAGGAAGTTAGTCATAGTGAGTGGCTCCTTATGTTCCCAGTAGCTTTAGCACTTCCTCCCACCCTGAGCTTGACTTCTGCCACACCAGTAAATTGAAGTTCCTTCCCCCATGCTGCTGAGCTAGCCCTCCCAGGCATCTCAGAAGCCAGCCTCCTGTAGTGTCCTCTGACTGATTGATTCCAGACTGTCTCTCCCAAGGTCCTGTTCACACTCAGACGAACCTCCCTCAGCCTTCTGAAAGACTTCATGATACTTTACATTGTCCCTCCTTCTACCTTCCAGGACCTCAGGAAGCTCACTGTCCTTTGACATCTTGTCACAGCTCAGATGCCAACTCAGGTTCCTTGGGGCCAAGTCAGAACTGCCGAACAGCAACAAATGTCAGGTAGATGGTGGGTTCACTGCAGTATTAGAACTCGGAGCGCAGCTATCTTTAAAAGATCAGGGACACCTGAATGCCACTTGGAAGCCAGCATGGGGTGGGGCTCTGAAAGCCACAGAATTCACATCACTGGTGCTTACAAAGTATCTATGCCATACAGAAGGGATAGGAAAGAGCTTCTCCTACGAACAGCCAATTGGGGAGCCAGGTGTTCCCTCGGTTTTGAGAGAGCCATGATGACTGTCTTCCAGCCTCACCCTTTTTAGACTGGGGCTATCTTGCAAATTTCTAGTTATACTGACCTGTTTCCTGCTCTGGGCTTAGGCCCAAGCTCTTCTCCAAGGCCAGGACTAAGGTGAGTCAAGAGAGACGCCTAGGGCATTTCCAAGGGAGACCTTCCCTCTTGGGGATGTGATCATACCAGCCCTGCTCTTGTGGTCCACACCTTAGCTGCCTGTTCCCCCAGCTGCCCTCTTACGCTATGCCCATCCTCCTCCATACTTACTCTTTGGCTTCTGCTCAAGGGTGCCTTTCTTGACCACTCAAAGGGCTTCATGGCATTCACAGTGGAGAGGCTTGCCGGGGAAGGCAGGAACATAAGGGGTATGGTTTATTGGAGTGCAATCCTGCCAACATTCATGGCTTATTGGATCCGATCCATCTCCAGCCTGGTGGCTTAGTCATCTGAATCTAATCCTTTGTTTTCATGAAATCCTTAACGAACCCCAAGATGATGTCATGCAAGAGGGACATCTGCCTCAGGTGAACTCCACCAGACTTAAGTGAGACCCCACAGAGGGTGACAGGGACTCAAGCCTCAGTGTTCTGCTGATAAGGGAACCTATGCTGGGTCTTCCTAGGGGAGGACGGACCCCCTTGGAGTTCTTCCTGGGCAGGAGCTCATATCCTGCTCTCCCTCCCTGAGTGGGTCGTGCCCCCATCATGTTCTGTTTGGAGAAGGAAAATCTGAGTCTGAGAGATGAAGTAAGCAGGCCAAGGACACACAGGTAACAACAAGAAGGAAAGCTAAGAGGCTTTCTGGCTGTGGAGCTACACTTTTCTCTAGTACACTATTGTATCCTGTTTTATATATGTAAAGGGATGGATTACCTGGACCCGAGGGGGGACAAGGGTGCAGAAGGCCGTACTTTGTTTCTTCTCTAGGTTAAAACCCGGTGGAAAGACAGTCATTGTCACAAGATTATCACCCCCACATGTCAGGTCAGCCACTGAGTCACTGGAGTCCAGCACTTGAAATCAGGACACAAACATGGGGCTTGTGCAGGAGAGTAAAGAAAAAGTCCTTTGGCCAGTTGAGCTGGACATCTCTGGCTATCTATGGTCAGTACAAAGAGCATTGGATGTTGTCATGGGTCATGGGTGCACAAAATGATTCCAAGTTCCTTTGCATGCCTAATCTAGTAGACATTCAAAAAAGCCTTTAATCCCAGCACTCAGGAGGCAGAGGCAGGCAGATCTCTGGGAGTTCAAGACCAGACTGGTCTACATAGTGAGTTCCAGGACATCTAGGGCTATATACAGAGACCCTGTCTCAAAAAAAATCCCACTGCATTTTGTTTGCTACTATTGTCCAAAGATCTTTACCATGACCTTGTTCTTGGCAAATTTGTCCACTGGTCTCTGATGATCTCTTTGCTATAATCATTGACTATGCATCCAATGGCAGCTGGATAATGCAAGATTAAAGCCAACAGTTACAACCTAAGATTACCAAAGCTCACTGCCCACTGCTGGTCCATGTAGGTAGTCCAGTTCTTACCTCTTTGAGCTCTGCACCAGATAGGTGCCCAGGCCTACAGAACATGCCTGGTCTTTCCCCCCATGAACAAGGAAGTAGTTGTGGCTTTGAGCTTGGCCTCTGCACCTTGAAATCTTTTCCATTGTTACAGCTTTTTGTCCTGCTTCCCATTCCCCATCTAGCCCTTATTTACCACCTGTGTCAGTTAAGTGATGCTGTGTAATGGAATACTCCCCCACAGACCTGAATGAGTTAAACCAACACACATCTATATCCCAGCATTTCTGGGAGAATCAGGAATCTGATGCAGAGTAGCAGGGGGATTTGAAGGTCAGGGTCTCCTGAAAAGCCAGGTGAGCATATATTCTCTTGCTGCAATCACTGACATAGTTGTTGGCCGGGTTTGCTCAGCACATTGGCTGCTTCCCCTAATCAAACAATCTTAGAGAGTATGAGCCCGAGGAGGAAACTGACACTTTCATGACGTGGTCTTAGATGTGACAGGGCATCACCCCTTCTGCAGTTTCTTGGTATAAAGGGGAGGAGATTATGCAAGGCTATGAATCCCAGGGCAGGGATTATGAGGCACTACCCTGTCACCTGTGTCCCAGCTTGTACTGTCCCAGGCATTGCACCGAAAGCCATTGCACGTCACCACGGGACCAGATCAACCTGTTCTGCTCTTCCTAGAAAAGTAAAATCAAGGGAATTTCAAACTGGGCTGTGCGAACATGGATTTGAAGATGTCAGAGAATCATAGGGTCATAACAGCTGACGTTACCAAGCCTTCTTATGGGTCAGACAGAACGCTGACCTATAAGAGAAAATGATAAAACATGAGAAAATTGTGCCCTGTGTTTTATTTTCTGTTGCGTTGTTTTGTTTGAGATTGAGATCAGATCTCACTCTGTAGTCCAGTCTGGCTTGAGTTCACTATGTAGCCCATAATGGTCTAAAATGCAAGGCAATCTCCTGCCTTAGCCTCCCAAGTGCTCGGATCACAGCTTTGAGACACCACACCTGGCAGCCTCATGCCCTTGAATGTCCACCAACATCCTCACTATGCCTGTTATATAGAGAGGAAGGCTGAGGCTTAGAGGCCCGTCACAGGACTGGTCCCTGGCCTGTGGGCAGGCTGCAGGGAAAGACAAAGGTCCTTTGCTTCAAGGCAAGCCTGTGCCTTGCTGGCCCTTCCTCAGGAGGCCTCCTGGGGCTGAGGAAATTGGATTCTTTTCCTTAGGCATTCAACTAGTAGCACACACTGGGTGACTTAAAGCAACACAGACACTCTTTCTCCTGTTCTGGAGGCTGAAAGTAAAACTGAGTTTTGGCAGGGCTGAGTGCCGCTGAGGAGCCTGGGAGCAGACTTCACCTCTGCTTGCAGTTTCTGGAAGTTGCAAACTGTTGGCTTTCTCTGACTTGCACTCTTGTCACTCAAACTTCTGTGTCTGCATCCTGTCAGTGGCCCCCATTTTGTGACATGCCCTCTCTGAATCTGTGTCAGAATGCTGCCTGTCTTGTAAGGACAGTAGTGCTGGGTTTGGGGACACTCTCATCCATCCACACTGGATTATATCTGCAGAGGTCCATTTCCTAATATAGTTTCATTGTGAGGTTCCAGCAGACATGAGTTTTGGGGGACACTGTTCAATCTACTCCAAGGGCCATCAAAACTGGCAGTTAATTCACATTATGTATAGTAGTACATACTGTCTGTGGTTGGTATATGTGGGTATATTATTTGTGTGGTATGTGATGTGCAGTGTTTGTGTGTGGTATGTGTGCATATGATGTGCATGCTATGTGTATATATAAAGTGTGTATACAGTGTATATGTGTGAGGTGTGTATATTCTATGTGATAGTTTGCATGTTGTATGCATGTGGTATGTGTGGTATGTGAACATATTACATGTGTAATGTACATACATGGCATATATGCATGTATGTGATGTATATGTTGTGTGTATATATAGTGTGTACTGTGGAGGGTTATAGGAGTGGTTAGTGTGTATGTGGTATATGTAGTATGTGTGTGTGTGTTGTGTGGCATGTGTGGTGGGTATGTGCTGGTAGGGAAGCAATATTCTTACTATTCCAAGGACAGAGTTGGTGAGGCAGAAAGAAACCCTATTCCAAAGGCATCTTGCTCTGGGCTCACAATGAGTGTCCTACTTTTCCTATTTTCTCTTGATTTTCCTGCATACTATTGACAATACTACCCTATATTCTATGTGGTTTAGTCAGCACTCTTTAAGAGGTAAAAAGACAATGGCACCTAGTGTCTGATCCTGGATCACAAAGCCCCTGCTGCGCATGCTCCCCAGTAGCTTCCCAGGGAGAAGGGACAATGCATTGGCAAGGAAGAGCAGGAAGTATGACAGAAGTCTCTTTTTATCTTTGGAATCCAAGTAAAATGCACAGTATGCCAGGTCTGGAACAAGAGGATGTCTCCTTCTAAAAGCCAGTGGATGACACCCAGAGGTAATTACAAAAAATAAACATCTTACCCTTAATGATACTGGCTACTCTAGCACCCATGAGACTATGAGCACATCTCTGGTGCTGTTTGCATTTCAGGTGGTTCTTGGCATAACTACATCCATACATTTTCTGCCTGGTGCAGAATACCGAACAAGTCCTTGATCACAGTTCACAAGTCAGCAAGGATGGCACTGGCTGCTGCCCCCAAGTCTCCTCAGGCCCTCTCCCTTCAGACACACCTCTTCTCGTCCTGCTGTCCTAGCTAGACTGGAGTTGAGAGCTCAGGGTTCCCTTAAAGTGTGCCCATCCTCCATCAGGCAGCCCCTGCCTTCTATCCTTTGTTTGGTTAGAAATTCCTGGGCCCAGGTCCAATCTGAGTCCTACACTGAATACTGGACTGCTTCAGGAACTCATGATGCCAGCTCATCTCTCCACAGCAAAGGCCTGACGTGACCCCCATGTCTGCATCTAGGCTGGCAGGTTTCTCCTCAGTATCTGGTTTACTTAGATTCACTATTTTCATTTATAATAAAAATCCAAATGTCTATTATTCTTAAGTGGGTTGTTTGTTTGTTTTGTTTTGTTACTGCCTTGTCTTTTGCAGAAATAAGACTCAAATGTGTAATCTTGGACTTGGAACAAGGAGCAATTGGAGTATGTCAGTTCTTCAAGAGTTTTCTGTATCAAGATTATACAGCAGCATTCTTGGCTCAGACAGGACCAGTACCTCCCACTACAAGGTTGCTGTCTTTTTTCTCAGCTCATTAGGCTTTCATTTGCAGCTTGCTGAGCCAATGGAATACAGGCAGAAGCAATGGGAAGGCAGATCTGAAACAAAGCTTCCATCGTGTTCTCTCCTCTTCAATGTACCACATGCTTGCAATGGTCTAGAACAGGCTTCATCAAACCTCAGCCCTGTTACAACCACAAGGAGCAAACACAAACCACTCTCAGCCCAGATCAGAGTTACTACAACTAAGCCACAGATCGTGGGAAAACTAAATGTGATTGTGACTGAGTGCAGGGTGGCTTGTTATACAGCAACAACTGACTGACACAGGTACATTCACCTAATTCCTCTGGACCCTCATTTCTGCATCTATAAAATGGAACCACCGGGTCATAATCAGTAAACCCAACCTTTTTACTCATGATGCACAAATAATGGCTGTGACGCATGCCCATGTGCCATAGACTAAACATATTAGACTGCTGATACTAGAGGCAGAGAAGAACTGGAAGATTTTAATTGAAGTTAAGAACTTAGGACACATTGGTGTTCTTAGGGTGAGTTTTCACAGTGTGAAATAAAGTCCCACTGAGGAGTCGTGGTGGTTTTAATGTCCCCCACAGGCTTGGGAATCTTGACACTTGGTGACACTGTTTTGGGAGGCTGTGGAACCTGTAGAAGGTGGAGCTTTGCTAGAGGAAATACAACACTGGGGGCTGACTCTAAGTGTTCACTATTTCACCCCACCTCCTGTTTGTGTTCACCACTTCCTGCTTATGGTTGAAGAGTTGAGCTCTCAACTTCCTGCTTCAGCTGCCATGTCTACTGCCATGTCTCCCAACCATGATGGACTCTTATCTCTCTAGAACCATATTCAAAAATAAACTCCTTCCCATAGGTAGTTTTTGGTCATGGTGTTTTATCATAGCAGCAGAAACTAATACAGAAATTGGTACCGGGATTGTGAGGCATGGCTAACACATTCCTGACCATATTCTATTAGTCAAGATTGGGCAAGACTATAGTCAAATGGGCAAGATTGTAGAAGGAGTTTGGAACTTCAGTCTGGGAAAGCTGTTGAGTGCTTAGAGTCTAATAGGCTGGTCTGTAGAAACTTATAAAAGAATGTGGAAAGTAACGCAGATGATGGAGCCTGGCTTGTGAAATTTCAGAGGAAAGTTTGAGAGTCTTTTAAAGTCTCTATCAGAGCCATTTGTGTGATATATTTAAATCAATAATCAGTGGCTTCTGGTCAGCTTTCCCTGAAGAGTCACCTGTTATTAACAAGAGACCAGCATCACTGAAGTCTGTGGAGTATTTTTATGAGTAATGATTGATATAGGAAGGCCCAGGCCACTGTTGGTGGTGCCACCACAGGCAGGTGGCCCTGGGTATTATAAGAAATCAGGCCAAGCAAGCCATGGAGAGCAAGCCAGTAAGCATCACTTCATGGGTTCTGCTTCAGTTCCTGCCTTCAGGTTCCTGGCTTTCTTGAGTTTCTGCCATGACTTCCCTTCATGATGGACTGTAACCAGCAAGGCAAACAAACCCTCCCCTTCCCTGAGCTTGCCAACTTACCTTTCAGCTCTTGCTGTAGTTTGCTTTCTGTTGTTATGACCAAAAGCAACTTGGGGGAGGGGAGGGTTTACTCTCCAGCCACTTGGCTGGCAAGGGGAGGAAGAATGGGATGGTATGGGTAGAATATATAGTCAAGGAAGAGATGGGTAAATGGTTGGTTGTGGGTTGTTTCGTTAGCTGTCTGCTTATTTGGTAAGTTCACTAGTTGTTTTGTTGACTGGTAAGTTTATCGGTTAGCTAAATAGATTTGAGATTTGGCTTGAAATAGAAGATAAGCAAAGTAAAAAGAATGCTCTTTGGTAGTGTGGTAAAAGGCAAGGAAAAGTCAAGGCTTAGTCTACAGTGAGTAGGGAACACAATGCCTGAACTGTGAGAGAAAAGATGAAGGCTTCACAGGGTTTATGTGCCAGTTTACCACATATCATTTATATTTCAAGTTCTCAAACCCAAAGGCAAGCCAACCAGCAACCAATCCAAGGACAATCACATGAAGAGAGATGGTCTTTTTCCCTTCAAGTCAGATGGTGAATGGAAACTTTGTCATAGGAAATCTTGAACATTTCCTGGGAAGTAGACTGAGTTAAGGACTTGATTTGCAAATCGGTTTTTCAGGAAACAGATTTTGAAATAACTAAGACCTGATAAGGGCTAAGTCTTGCCAATGATGGGTTAATAACAGTACATGCTGTTGGTATAAAGCATACTGTTCAAAAAGCCCTCACTTTCAAAGAGATGGGGAAGTGCAGCCATCTCCTCTTCATGATATAGAAAATAAAAGTTCTGAGGTTCAAAGCTAGCTGTCACACTCCTGTACTGCCTTTCCTCCCATTGTGTGTATGTGTTTGTGTGTGTGCATGCACACATATTTTATGCTTAGGTAAACCGAGGCACAGTATCTTACCTAGATTGCTTAAGGTCTTAAGGTCATAAGGTCAGTCAGGATTTGAACCCAGGTCATCACAAAGCCCAAGCTCTGAGCCATCATAGAATGTGGGAAAGGCAGCCAAGAGTAAGGTATCTGTGAACTGGCAAGCCACGAATGGACTTGAGAGTGTATTGTTCTCCTAAATGGGCTCAGCTGTCCTCTTTGTCCTCTGATGGTGCCTCAAATCTTTTCTCTAATAAGTAGAACAGAGATGAACTTCAACCCACACTAGGTATAGCTTGAATTACAATGGTAAAACCTCTTGAGATCCAGAAGAAATCTCATCATACAACAAATGGGGGTGGTGACTGGTCTGAGTGGTGCACAGCCAGAACTGAGTGACATTCTCTAGGAAGAAAGCCAAAGTGTCAAAGAGTAGTGAACATGCACTGGGTGTTCATTCATGCCCCCACAGAGTTCTATAAGTCGTGTCTTTTGTTCAACTCAGTCAAGCAGACACTTAGAGCCTACTGCAAGATAGGAGTGCTTGGGCTCACTACTGAGTATTCCAACTGAAGCAAGTAAAACCTGCTCCTGCCCTTGAGGGGGACCCACCTTCAGATGGGAAAGCCACTGGGTGATCAGGGAGAGAGAAGGTAACAAGTTTGAGGAGACAACAGCCTGGGAAGGCAAATGGTGAAGCTGTCAGCCAGGTGAAGAAGTGAACTCCCCACAAAAGAAGAGGAGCTAGGCAGTTAAGCCCTGCTGCACAGAGGAACTGAGGACAAAAGTGAGAACAGCTGAGAAGTGACAGGAGATGCCCTGACAAGGACAGGTCCCCAAGAGCCCTTATAAGCCAGGAAGAGTTGATTTGAGAGAAGGCCCAGGGAAGGTTTTCCATACTGAGATACAGTTAGTTGCTTGTAGGGTCTCCTGACTGAAGGTACCGGTGAATCTGAACAACTGAAGACAGGGCGAGTGGGGGTGGGGCAGGAAGTACTCAGGCTGGATTGATGATTGTTGGGCTGTAGAGGTGAGAAACAGGAAGAAAACAAGATATAGTCCCAGAGAGCTGGTGAGCAGCCAGATAGGAAGTGTGCATGTGCAGAGAAGTGGGGGATATCGAATCTTCTCATACCCACAAGGAAACGAGAAAGAAAATATGACCTGCCCAACATCACTCTGCAGGAAATTGTTGGTCCCTAAATGAAAAGTCTGGCTGATTCCCAGAGCACAACAGTTTTCTTGAGAACTTTTCGCCCTCGACCTCTGCCAGGCTTGTATCTGAACAATTACAATGGGAGAGATCAATCAATCTCTATATAAATATACATTGTGGTGGGGACAATAGAGCACCAGGTCTATGGGGACAATCATATCAACAGTGGATGTTGGTGGAGAGTTTAGATGCTGTTGCTCTAAATTGCCAGGGCTGGTGATAGTCCCTTCTGCCAGGGGATGTGGTTACCAAAGTGCCCATCATGTGTGCAAGCTCAGAGAGGGGTAAAGTGTATAACTGATTCCACTCCCTTCTCAATGCTTTGCAGCTTATTGATTTGGGAAGGTAGGAGGATGGTGTGTGAGGTATTTTCCATATCTCAGGGAGCCTAATGTAAATTGTGCATTTATTGACGATACGAGGGTGCAGGTTAGCGAAAATGTCAAGTCTTTTTGCTCTGGAGCAGAATGATAACTTGGCCTACTGATGCTGGCTCTCTCATTGATCACCTCTGCTCCTTGGCAGAGCTTCCAATTGGCTTGTATGTGAATAATTACAATGGGAGAGATCAATCAATCTCTACATAAATACACATTGTGGTAGGGACAATAGAGCACCATGCCTGTGGGGACAACCATATCAACAGTGGATGTTGGTGGAGAGTTTAGATGCTGTTGCTCTAAATTGCCAGGGCTGGTGATCAATAGCACAATGCAGAGCCATGCCTGCTCTTTGCTGCCCCTCACAAGTATTTAGATGCCCCTTTTCCCCTCCCAGGGGACCAGGGTACTATACACACTCACCACTTCCATCACCACATCTGCATTCCCTCCCATCCCATTTTTCATAGTCCTGTCCTCTCATTTCTAATGCTTTATCTCCCTCAGTTCATGGACTGCAACCCCCAGGATATCCATGAGAGCGCAGTCCAGGGGCCCTTTGGCACTCAACGCTTGAACAAACAGAATTTATTTACTCTTGCAAGTAGAGGTCACAAGCAAGGTATTCTGCCAGGCACTGAAAATACAGTGGCATTAGTGGGCCCAGAGAAGAGAAACTCATTCCATCCCCCTCTGCATATTCAAGTACACACATGAGCACATTCGTCCACATACATAACAGTGTCCCATGAAACAACGGTGCTGTCTCAGTTAGTTGGGCATCACAATGGTGACTGATATTTCCTGAGCAGCTATGAGGGAGACACTTGTGGCTTTAGCTCAGCTGCTGCTGTCAGGGGGATATGGTCAGGTCAGGAAGACAGGATAGGTGTGTGCAATAAAATAATGTTGTAGCATCTGGAGAGAATGGGGCAGAAAGACAGGGCTCATTGCAGACTGGCCTAGTTGAGGGATCCTTCATGGAAGAAGACAATTAAAACAGGGTTTTGAAGGGTAGACAGGAAGCAAGGAAACAACCAGGAGAGGCATTCTGGTAGCAGGGTTTGTGGGAGAGGAGAGTACTGTATGACAGGCAGGAGAGAACCACAGGAAAAGATTTGGGGCTATTCTCTGATCAGAATGTGCAGGCAGCTGCTGGTGTGGTTCAGTGCCATCCTGGCACTCTCTGGCTCTTTCCTCCAGGTGTCAGAATGCAGTGCTCATGAGGTAGGGTGTTAGTGAAGGAGAAGCCACTATTTCTAGGAGGTTGGCTTGGCTTTTTGGATCACCTCTCACATAATTTTCCCACTTTGAAAAGATAGGGGGCTAGCATTCTTCTGGGACTTTATTCAGGTACTGACTGTCCATGGAGACGAAACTTCAGAAGCATGTTTTTGTGTGACGATGGATAGCCCAGCAGGGTGGCCTGGAGCTGGACTCTGCTCAGAGTGGTGACAAATCAAAAAAGCCAAGGGCTCCAGAGGAACTCTGGATCCAAAGTCCTCCTCACCCCTCCTACCAGGAAGATGTGCATCACACATTTCTGATGAACCAGGAACTATGAAGTCCCCAAAAACTGAAACACTAGCCAAAAACAGCATGAGCACCTGCTCCCCAAAGACACTTTCCCTGCAAGTTAACCTTGCCACAAGGAAAAAAAATCCCTACAAAGCTACTGGGGTCCCCAAAGATGAGTGTTTACCTTAAATGACAAAGGATAGCCTATTTGTTCTTGGAGTATCTAGGGATGGGGGAAGGGGACACTCAGTAGTTCTATTTCTGGGAAAACCACTTCTTCCTAAGCAAAGAAACATCAAACAGGTACCTGAGCATCTGAGTGAGGTACAGACATAAAACTGACACTCTGCTTTGTTGATGTGAGAGGCAAGATTCTTGTCTCATTCCCGCCTATTATGCTTTTGATGTGAAATGGCTCCCACAGCTAGTGTGTTTGAATATTTGGTCCCCAGTGATAGGACTGTTCCAGGCACTTGTAGACCCTTTGGGACTGTGGCTTAACTAATAGAAATGGGTTGCTGAGGATGAGCATTGAAGGTGATAGCCACTCTAGATTCTGGCCTGAATTCCACCTTACTGATCACCAAGATGTGAAGTAACCATGCTACCAGCTCCTACCACCATGGCTTGAGGTGCCCCTGTGGCCACCATGATGATGAGTCATGAAACAAAATAAACCTCTCCTCTCTTAAATGCTGCTGTAAGTTATTTGGACATAAAACATAAAAGCAACCAATACCCCCACTCCAAGACTAGATGCCACCAGAGGCCTGAATTCCTTTCTACATGAGGAAAGGAAGGGTGGGGAATTGTCTCAGTCTGTAAAGTGCAACCCACACAGCATGAGAACCTGAATTCAGACCCGCAGCATCCATGTAGAAGGCCAAACATGCTAGCATGCACCTGGTAATCCCAGCATTGGAGGAAACAGAGACAGGAGGATCCCTGGTACTTTCTGGCTAGCCAGCCTACACATTTGGTGGGCTCCACGTTCATCCATTGAGAGTCTCTGCCTATAAACAAACAAACAAACAAATAGGTGGAGGGTCTGGAAAGATGGCCCACCCAGCAGTTAAGAGTATGTATTACTCTTACAGAGGACCCCATTTCAGTTCCTAGCACCCATATCTAGAGTCTCACAGTTGCCTGTAACCCCAGCTCCAGGGAATCCACTGTCCTCTTTTGGTCTCCAAGGGTATCTGCCATTCCTACCCAGGTACATACACATAACTTTTTTTTTAAAGATTTATTTTATTTATTTTATGCATATGTGTGCTCTATCTGCATGTACACCTGCATTCCAGAAGAGGGCACCAGATCACATTGTGGATGGTTGTGAGCCACCATGTGATTGCTGGGAATTGAACTCAGGACCTTTGGAAGAGCACTAGGCAGTGCTCTTAACAGCTGAGCCATCTCTCCAGCCCCCTATACACATAACTTTTTAAAAATGAAGGTAGAGAAGCAACTGAGGACACCTGATCTTGACCTTTAGCCTCCATAACACATGTGTGTACACACACATGCTAAAGTGTGCATACATGCACACACATATACATACAGAGAAGGGATGATCATAAATAATGAGAATATTGCTGTAGTTTCCTTAAACAACAACAACAATAGCAAAAACCTCATCTACTCAGTGAATTTGGCCCTCCAGCAGAATTCTGAGTCTTCCACAACTGGTTCATTTGCCTCCATCAGCAAATAGTGCCCGGAAGCTTTATTATTTATAATCACCTTTTATTTGGATTGCAAATACTATTAGCCAGTTTAATCACCTATTTGCCAAATTGGGAGCTATTTTTAAGGACCAATCCACTCAACGAAGATGCTTTGCCCAAGGGCTTCCCAGAATCCACATCTGCACACCTCGTGCCTTCCCTGCAGCGGAGTCCAAAGGACACAGTTCCTGACAGTGGTGGATCTGCGGTGAGGACTAGGCCTATCAGGAAAATACCTTTGAAGGTCATAAAATGCATCTGGCTGTATAAGTTCTGGTGCGTATGCTAAAATAATCAGTCACGTTGCTTTACAGTCACACCTCGTACTCTCCTTCTGGAAAATCAATAAAGTAAGAAGGACAGCGACACTGTGCATGACTGTTGAAAAGAGAAAACAAACCAAAAAAGAAAAAAAAAAACCCATAATATTCTGTGGAAATAGTCCTGAAGGAAGTGCAGACCTAGTTTTCATAGCAGGCTTGAATTTTATCTCCATACTCATCAGAGCCTTATTAAACTGCAGTGCCCATTGTATCCCAGGCGGAAATGCAAAAAATCAAAAAGGAGGAGCAGAGACCATGCTTCTCTAGACACCCCGAGGCACTGGGAATTATCCACAGCCTTTGAAATGTATTTCTAAACTGTCCATTATTCACACTCTTAATGTGTTGTTCCACTGAATGTTACCAACTCTAATGGGCCCTCGCCTGGGATCCTGCCCCACTTGGAATGTTATCCCTCTTTTCAACTGCCCACTCTGTTCTTCCCTGCATTTCAAGGCCCAACTAAAGAAAGACCATCTGTTGCCAGCCGCATGTCTGACTGGTAGGTGACTCAGAAAGGGTGACAGGGCTGCAGACCCTGTCTCAAAAAAACAAACAAATAAAAGAACAACAGCAACAACAAACACAAAGGTCTGGAGAGATGGGTCAGCTCTTAAGAGCAACTGCCACTCTTCCAGAGGTCTGGGGTTCAATCCTGACCACCCACTTGGCCACTCACAGCCTTCTGTGACTCCAGTCCCACTCCCTCTTTTGGCTTCCTCACAAGCCAAAGGCTGTGGTACACAGCCTTAAGTGGCTAAAACACTCATAAACAAAAAGTAAAAAATAAAGAGAAAAACACAAACAAAGGCTGAGGGATGGGGACTTGATGATGGGAAATAACAGTCATTCACATAGTTCCAGTGAAGGCCCCCTACACTGCTTAGGGGCTGCCAGTTAGGTTGAGTAGGGGACCCAGACAGAAGAAGAACTCACCGTTTGTGGATCACTTGGGGTTTAGCTGACCCTGCGGGAGCAGTAGCTAGGTCTGCACAGACCTACATCAAACAACATCAAAGCCACAGAGTCCAGATCCAGAAGCTTCGATGGCCTTCTTTGCTGTGCTTAGACAACGCCCAAGTGCTTTGCTAGCATTCCTGCTATCAAAGGATGGCAAGGGCACTCACACACTCCCAGGGAAAATTTCTGCCCCCTGACTCCACAAATATGCTGCTTGCTATTCCTCTGATGTTGAACTTGGAGCCAGAGCTCATTGTGGACCCTGATTTTGCCACCAGACGCCATAGTTTTCTTGTCCTAGAGGGAACAATACACCAACCCTTGGAACCTCAGGGTCTAAAAAGGGCAGTTTTAATCTCTCGGCTGGCCTGTCTGTAGCAGTCTGAATTGCCTGCCAGCCCACAGATGCATCTAGCCATCTTTCCCAGGGGAAGGGTTTGACTTTCCCTCCTGCCATGGCTGCACACAGCCTTACCTCATCAAATAAATGTGGGAATGCTGGAGTATATTAAGTTGAATAAGCTTCTTTTCCTGCAGAATTTTCCAGGGCCTTTGATCTTCTATGAATCTCCAAGAAGGGCGGACCTTTCTTAAAGCTAACATTCCAATGTTGTTAGGAACAAAAAAAAAAAAAAAAAAGGAAATGGCAACCAAACCTTTTCTTTCTTCCTTTGATTGTATCAGAAAGCACAGGTGTCCCTTGGTATCCACATGGCCTAATTTTCAGGATCCCCCCAACAGACATCAAAACAAAACACATGATTCTCTAGTCCCTTACAGAAAATGATTCAGACCTTGTATATAATCTGTACACCTCATCCTGTGTGTTTTAAATCACCTCTAGATGACCTCTATAATAGCCAGGACAATGAATGGACAACTAAGTAGACACTATGCTTACTGTTCGAGAATGATAGCAAGGTAAAGTCTGTACATGCCCCAAATAGGTGCCCGCATCATGGGCCTAACTCCATCATATGCAAATGATATGCCAAGCAGGCAAAGCTCAGTCCGATGACGGGAAGAGGCTGAGGAGCTGTGACATGGCAGGAGGGCACAGCAGGAAGTACCACAGCATCGCTTTATGCTGGTGGGTTAGTGCAGCATCTGCATGTGGCCAAGACAAATTTGCTTTCTGGAGTTTCTACCATATCTGTTTTATTTTGTTTTAGTATTTTAATCTGAGGTTGGTTGAATCCATGAATACAGACCCACACACAGGGAGGGCTGACTGAAATACTTTCTTGTTCTGCTGTCCTCCAGATTTCTTATCTGGCACCAACATTCTACCCCAGTGGTTTATCTTAAATATGTCCTGTGAGTAGATAAGGCTCTAGAATTGGAATTCATTCTCCCATACAGAAAGCAAGCTCTCTTCTGAGAAACTTCTGAGCATAAGGGTGGGGTTTTCCACGATAATCTCAAGTCCTAATAATCCTCCAACACACTTTAATTTAAACTAGCCTTAGAAGCATTTATCAGCATACCACCCCATTCAGGTTCTTGTGTAAATGTTGAACCAACTCATACCTCATAACTCCAGAGCTGCAGCTTTAAGCACGTCCTGGCATCAAAAGCCCTTCCACCTTTTCAGTTTAGACCTCTTGACCTCACCATGTTCAGGCATGGGGGCTTGGTCTGCTCTTCCATCTTCATACTGCCTTCCAAGCTGATCACACCACCCTTCCAATTCCTCCACACAAAACTGTGACACCTCAGGTTCCAAACATCAATGTTTAAAGCCCACAGTTGCTTCCTCTGTCTGCCTGTACTTGTTGAAAAGAGCAATTTCCCATTTTTTAAAGCAAAATTGTTCTGGGGGGGGAGGGGCTAGGTATTCATATTCCTTAAAGAAATAGGAAATAAATCTTCCCTAACCCCATCACTGAAAGAATCCTATTATTAATAGTTGGGCTATTTCCTCACACTCATCTAACAGTATAAAGATATCTTTATCTACGTCAGAAATCCAACTGCCAGGCCTAAGGTTTTGCTTGAAAGTTGAAACATTCTAGTACTTAAGGGTGCCTTAAGCTATATTCAACTCATCTTACTTCTTGGAATAAGAATTTCAAGCCATTTTATTCAGAAAAAAAATGTTCTTCCCTACAACCCTTGCCATCTCAATACTGGGTACACCACCCAGGGTTTTTTTGTTCATGCTACACGAGCCCTTAAGTTACATCACCAGGTGAAGAGTGGGTTTTAATCTAATGGGGGTGAGGCAATGGCTTAGTGGGAAAACATGAAGAACTGAGTCTGGATCCCTAGCATTGAACATAAGAAAACAGGTATGGTAGTCTTCGGGCTCAGTAAAAGACCCTGTTTCCCCCCCCCCATGCACATGCACACACATATACACATATGCATGCACACACGTGCACACACAATTTTCACAGTGTGCTAATCACCATAAGCTTCATATCCTTATCACTAACGTAATCTATGTCCCCAACTCCATCCCCAGCCCTAGCGAAGCAGCCCTGACCCTTTGATGGCCCAGATTGCCCCACTCACCCAAGCATCACTCAGCTTAAACGGACACCACCGAAAAATGATACCGATTCAGTTTGGGGGAAATGATCAAAAACTATCACACCTAGCTCATAGAAGTCTCTCTTAAATGAAATGGATTTATTTCCTCTTTCCTCCAAATCCATTCACACACTTGATCATCATTGGAGTCCCTGGTCTCTGCTCTATAAGGGGAGCAGGTTGCTAAAAACAGGACAGCTGAAATAATTATAAAGGCAGGCACTAGGCTGCCTCGCACTGCACACACGAGGTCTTCAGGAAAGCAAGTGGGGCTCAAGGCAAAAAGTTTAGATTTCACAACCATGAAGTCTAAGGAAGGCCAAGGGGGAGGGGCCTGGCAGAGACTCCAGGCCTTCCGCCAACAGCCTCTATTAGACACCTATGTGCCAGGCATGAAAGAGATGGGACAAAGCGGCTGCTGAAAGCAGAGCGCGGCTTCTCAGTGCCTTTGGAGGCAAAAAGGAAATGCTCCACCAAGAACACACCCCTGAGCTTAGTGTTGAAGAGGAGAGCAGAGGGAAAGGGATTCCAAACAAAGAGACTGACCGTGTGCAGCGTAAGACATCCACAGCACCGCACAATCCAATGTGACCGACATCCAGGATGTCGGGAGAGACTGGAGAGGCAGAGCCGCTGAAGTGACAGAGGCTGAACGGGGACCCTGGCGTTGACAAATACGGACTTGTCAAATTGACCTCATTCCGCCAAACATTAGCATCATCTCTGTGCCGTGAGCTCAACGCCTCTAGCATCACCATGAGAAAGAAGATCCCACGTAAGGCCCTGAAGAACTCCCAGGCTTGAGGGGGCAAGATGCAACTTTGGGGTTCCTGCTGCCTTTATCTGCTCAGCAGTTAGGCTATCCATTGCAGTCGCCCTGGACTGGTCAGGTGGAACTCCTAAAGGACGTCAGTTTGGTGTATCCAACCCTCATCCCACAGGCCACATATGGCCAAGGATACCCATGAATTCCGGCCAACATAAAACCTCAAATTTAATTAAAACATGAAGTGTGTGTGTGTGTGTGTGTGTGTGTGTGTGTGTGTGTGACTGTCCTTTGTAACAGAATTGCAAAGTTCTCAACTATGAACTTTACAGATGACATCACTGTGTACCAAAAGGCTGGACACCCCCCCCCACCCCCCGCAGACAGCCCACTAGATCAGCCACTCTCTGCAAACCCTCTTGGGTACAAGATGATTGTGAGGTTCTCTATGACTCAGATTCCTGGCCTTTGGTCCTCTCCCCTAGAGATACAACCCCTTCAACACCTATATATGCTCACAGGGGATATATAGCCAGAGTGGGCGAGGCCTTGCCAAAGCCAAGCTGGGGCTGCTTCTAATGGCTGCCTAGAGTCTCACCTGGAATAGGAGCAGACACAAGTAGCCCAAACATGGTTCTTATCAGGCTTAGTGGAGGCACAAGAGTACCATGGCCGCCAGGTGTGTGGCACACGCCTTTAATCCCAGCACTCAGGAGGCAGAGGCAGGCAGATCTCTGTGAGTTTGAGGCCAGTCTGGTCTACAGAGTGAGTCCAGGACTTCCAGAGCTGTTACACAGAGAAACCTTGTCTCAAAAAACAAAACAACAACAACAACAAAAAAGTACCATGACCATGCTCTCTGCGGCTTCCTCCCTAGTAACTTTTACATTTGTAGACCTTGGGCTCAATCCCCACCCCACCCCCCCCCCCGCCATGTCTCCCCATCCCTGTCTCATTTGATTCAAATCTGCTATTCCCTGACCTTATACTCGGGCCTCCCACCATGCTGGCACACATTAACAAGTTGATAAAAATTTCTGTGATAACAAATGGAAGCTAACTCTTACTTCCTCTTCACCACCTGTGTTCCGTGCCTCTATCTTCATTCTGTGTCTTTGAACCTAGTTATTAATAGGGCCCAGGAGTAGATTACACACACAGCTGCCTTGCCGGATGGTGTGTCCGTGAGTCTCTGCAGAGAGCTGATTGGGAACACCCAGCCATGCAGCTTATCAGGCAGGACACGGGCCTTTTCTGTGATGAGAACAATGGTAATGTACGCAGCCCACTCATCGGCTCATCACACATTTATTGAGGCCATGCTATATGTCAGGCGCAGAGCTGAGAGTTTAGAATACAGGAATAAAAAAGATGCAGAGAGGGAATGTAGAAATGTGTACAAGGGAGGTGTTGATGCTGAAGGACCACCTGGAAGACTCAGGTGGGCAAGGCTCAGCACCATAGAACACAGCTGATGAAGAGAAAATAATATTAATAAGCATTTCTTTTTTCTTTCTTTTTTTTTTTTTTTGAGACAGGGTTTCTCTGTGTAGCCCTGGCTGTCCTGGACTCGCTTTGTAGACCAGGCTGGCCTCGAACTCGCAAAGATCCACCTGCCTCTGCCTCCCAAGTGCTGGGATTAAAGGCGTGCGCCACCACCGCCCTTTTTTTTTTTGAGACAAGAGACAGGGTTTCTCTGTGTAGCCCTGGCTGTCCTGGACTCGCTTTGTAGACCAGGCTGGCCTCGAACTCGCAAAGATCCACCTGCCTCTGCCTCCCAAGTGCTGGGATTAAAGGCGTGCGCCACCACCGCCCTTTTTTTTTGAGACAAGATGTTATGTAGTCTGGATCAGCTAAGGATGCCCTTGAGCTTCTCATCCTTCTGACTCTATCTCCCCAGTTCTGGGATTACATACAGATTCATGTCACCATAACCAAAATGCATGGGTACCGGGAATCCACCCCAGCACTTTGTGCACATAGGCAAGCACTCTACCAATAAAGCTATAGTCCCAGCCCATAATCAGAACATTAATAAGAAACGAGAATATACATAAAGCAAACCACTAAGGACTTTTCTTTTACAGTGTGGGGGGTTTAAACCTAGGACATTGCACACACTATCCCTGGGCTCTCCCTCTGGGCTATCCTCCCTAACCGCAGACATGTTTCCCTCTGCTTTTAGGCTGCATAGGTCAGCGTCCATTATAACAGTAGACATCTATTGTGCACCTACTACATGTCATGAACTTTGTTTTGGATACCACAGAACATAGAAACACACTGAGGTTGATGGTCAGGTCTCTGGGCAAGGGGCTACAGTTTGCTCTTTTCACATGTGGCTGGTGTCAATGCCAGATAAGCTATGCTGAGACAGAAAAGTTTAAAAAAAAAATAATTAAACCTGTTACAAAGCAAAAGAGCACTGGGGCCGAAGCTGGGTTTCAGAGCCAATTTTCAAGAAGTCATTTCATCATCAGAGAACATCAAACATGCATTGCACTTTCAGCTATGCAAATTCCAAAAGAATAATACCCCACATTTGCATAATGCTTGATGTTTTTCAAAGTGTCTTCCCAGTTATTAATCCACAGGATGCTTTATTACCACTAGAAACATAAAATGAACCTCTCTTCCAGCTCTATTTTTTCTTTCTGCTTTCCCCTCAAAACCCAGAGACACCTAAATCCAGGTGTTTGGGAAAACATGGGTAACTCTAAGGAATGTAACTGATGGGCTGGGTAGACACAAATGTAGCTCAATGAAAAGTCTTTCTTTCACAGTCATCACTGAGGCCAGTTTAAAAAAAAAAATCTGCTGTTGAATTAACAAGCCCACAGGGGAGCGACTGTGCAGCTCAAGCTCAACATTCTTTCGGGGAACCCCGGCTTCATGGGCACTGCACTTTGCACCCATTTTGTTCTATCACATATCAGACAATTAGGACATTTCTTCTACCGCTTTGTCCTTAAGCCCGCAGACATTCCTGTCAGCAGCTTGCTGCAAAGTTCATTTGCCAAAGAGCTTCCATGTTTTTAATGTAATGTGAACCAAGAGGCTGAATCTTCTGTGAACCCAATGTGAAGAAAGGATTTAGAAAAACAAGGTGAGAGGATATGACAGGGTTGGAGGAAACCCTTCTCGCCATGCCTAATGCCTTTCCAATTTGCTCCTTTTTCCATCTCTTTCATACTTAATTATGTGTAGCGTTCCTAGTCACTGAATCACCGACATTTCCTAACACTTCAATCTCATGCATTTTAGCAAAAGATTAACCTTGCTGTTTGCTTTTAATTCTGAAGCCGTGTTGGTACTCAACTCCCTCTAGATTAGACAAGAAGAAAAAACACACCCCTGCATACCCCACCTGGCACCACAGACTCCCGGGTTGACATTTCTAGCCGTGTCACAGTCTCTGGGGTTGGCTGCACTTACCATACCAGGAGGGCCAAGAGAGCCACAGACAGGGTCACAGTCACTACGGTGCCACTGGCTTCCAACTGGAGAAACCCCAACACTTCCATTGTTCCTCTGAGACTCCAGAGGGGTGGTCCTTGGGAGGAAAGAGGCAGCTGATCTCCTACCCTTGTAGGAGTTCTGATCTGTGTGTAGGTTGTGGAGAAAGAAATAGGTAGCTAGCAACACATCACATCAAGTTGGTCCCCCAAATGTCCTCTTTCTCAGGGTGTGCCAGCCTTTATAAAGAGGAAGGAAGCAGAGAAACAAAGGGTTTCGAGCGAGGCAAGGCAATGAATCAGCAGCTTTATTTTCTTGATGACTGTGTTGTCAATAAACATTTATGTTAGCTTCCCCAAAAACAGGAGCAGACAGACGGTCCCCGTGGTCACCAAGAAACAAAATGGTTTTAACCATTGCTGCTCCTCTAATAAGCATTCCTCAGGGAAAGACCTCCTCCAAGATTTTCCTCCCTACACCTTTCTATCAATCTGTACTTCAGTGGTGGCATACATAGATCAGGGCATGGGAACACTGTGTGCTTCACAGTCAGCTATCTCAAAGTTCATTGGCTATCGGGTGCAACCTCTTGACTCAGAGTATCAGGGCAGACCATAGATCTTGCTTCGGGTGGGTGCTCTCCTCACAAGTTGGCAGGTCTCTTGGTTGCCTAAAAGCTCACTCATAGTTGTGCATAGATTAATTGCTCTAGTTCTGATCTGATATGATGAAAGCCCCTGGATGATTTTATTTGCTTATTAGTCGTTGTGTTTCATCTTGACAATAGATAGGAAGGCAGAGTGACGAGGGAACCATTAACCATGATTCTGGCCAGTCATTTACGTAGCATGTATGGGGCCAGGGTCTGCCATCCTCACAAATGGTGCTGACACCCAGCCCTGGAGAATTGTCTTTGCAGATGGATGACAGTAATTGTCTACAGATTAAGGAATAATTACCAGTGGAGAACAGTGTTGTGAAGGACCTAAAACTGGAGCTGTGAGGACAGCCCGTGGGATGACCTGCTAGGAGGTACAGTGGGGGATACTCAGGGAAGGAAAGTTATCAGCTGAGATTTGCCTGTGAAAGAGCAGTGTGTCCCAGAAAGAGCATCAGGAGCATTTAAAGAGAATGGGGGAGGCCTGATGGTGGAGAGATCATCCTATAGCTTAAGTGTATGACCCACAGGCATAGAGTATAGAAGGCCCACTGGGAAGGTAGTTGAGGAAAAGAGCAGGTGTCTGTAGAAGCCAGACATCTATAGAGTGACAGTCAGAAGCCTCACTTTATGCCCTGTTCTACACTTGCATTCCTCACAGATTCCCTCAGGCCATGGCCAAAAGGGTCAATATAGAGAACCACAGAGAGGTCACCCAGAGGTGAGGAAGTTTGGTCTAGACTGGGGAGCTAGAACGGAGCTTGTGGATCTGGAAATAGGTGCTAGGGTGAACACTGTAGAAAAGGGGAGTGCAAGAAAGAACCACCTCTAACTTCCAGACTCCTAATGTGGTATATGGTGACATAGAGATGGAGAAAGCCGAGGGAAGATGCTTTGGGGTGTTTGAGTGCACTGTCAAGTCAGAACAGAACCTTGGCTAAGAATATAAACCACAACAGACAATCACTATAACACCACCCGGGGAGATCCTGTATGCCCGTCACTAGTCTTTAAGCTTTCATGTGTTTCAACTCATTCAATCCTCATGCTAAGGCTTAGCAGGGAAAGCCTATGGATTAGTCCCATTTTACAGTGGAATGAACTGAGGCGTGGGTATGTGACTTTAAAAGCTCTTCATCAGATGGTGAGTTATCCACTCAGCTCTGGCTATGAATTACAGAAGGAGCACTGAATTACCACTGGAAATAAGAGACTACAGTTCACAGGCACCAAGTCTCTTTGCAGCTCTCAGACTGCCCTGCCTTCTCATTTTGGATGCCTGTGTTGTAGCCCCAATCCAGAGGCTCATCTGCATTCAAGTATCCTGATACACTTCCTCTCTCCCTGTGTCCCATCCCATCAGGGTCCATACTGTGATGTCAACGTCTCTCTCTCTCTCTCTCCCTCCATCTCTGAGCAGGCTTCTCCTCCACAGGGCCAGATGGTCTGCTATCAACTTAAGGAGCTACCATGCAGGGTGACAGCAAGTGCTGTGGGAGCAGCAACAGGTTCATGGCCATGGGCTCAGAGGAGGAAGGATGACCTCGGATGTGACTGAATTCAGTGCATGTGTCAGACCAACACTCAGGGGAGAAAAAAATATAACATATATATATATATACACATATATATATATATAAAGAACATATACTGTATATTAACCCCTAAGGAGTCCAAGGTGAAATAAGCATGAGAAAGGCTGGTATAGACATGAATCAGTAGGTTTATTTACAGCAGCGCCCGCCACTCAGAGCCATGAAGCTGCTGACGCGCCCTGGGAACGTTAAGCGTGGGATGTGGTGAGCAGCGTGGCCCGAGTGCATTTGACCACAGACCCCTCCTTCAAAGATATTTATTAACATACCCCAGATGGAGTACTCTAAGGAATTTGCTTTGAGAAATGTCTTATCTATAGAGGAGAAAACAGAAACTCAGAAAGGAAAAGGGACTAGAATAAGATCCCATAGCTTGGCATGGTACAAGCTAGGCTGTGCATCCTGTCCTGAATGTGACCCTCACATCACCCTGTGGATATGGTAAACTCACACCTGCCATGTCCCCTATGCCCCCCCTCACTGTTCATTATCAGTGCAAGTAGCCAACCCAGAGATAAGATATCCAGCTTTCTGAGGGGCTACTCACTCCCCCAGGGACACTGAGTTCATGTGGTCATCCTTGAAACAGTTCTAGCGGTCTCCCTAAGTGACAAGTGATCTATGGAAAGTGCAAATGCTATGAAGAGGTGGTGCCCTAGTTAGTTTCTGTCAGCTTGACACAAACTTAAACATGCCTGGGAAGAGGCAATCTTAATTAAAAAAAAAAATACTCCACAGTATTGTCTTGTTAGTGATTGATATGGGAGGACCCAGCTCACTGTAGGTGGTGCCACCCACGGCCAGGTGCTTCTGAGTTCTATAAGAAAACCGGCTGAACGAGCAATTGGGAACAAGCCAGGAGCTGTAGCCCTTCGTGGGTCCTGTATCAGCTCCTGACTCTGGTTCCTGAACTGACTCCCCTGGATGATGGACTACACACTGTAAGATGAAATAAACTCTCCCAAGTTACTTTTGGCCATGGTGCTTTATCACAGTGATAGAAAACTAAGACAGATCGCCACACCCTTTCTACATCTGCTGTGGGGCAGAGATAATACTCCAAGGACTGAGACAATAAACTAACCAAGAAGAAGTGGAAGGGCCAGAAATAAGTGACCTAAAGGACCTTCAGTGGGAAAGTAACATAATCAAGGATTTATTACAATTTTGAGGTTCATGAAGCAATGCAGGGACACTCTGATGACATATTAAAGTACAGTCCCCAATGTAATATCAGTATATTTTTCCATGTGGGAAAAAATTTTAAATCCATGCCATTTTACTTGCTGCGAGGTATTTGTCACTTCTACATCTGGAGAAAGGTACTAGCAAACATCTACTCATGGGTCTACTCCTTGATATGCTGAGAGTCAACTAGCCAGTCCTCTATAGACGGGTACTCATGTTGTTTCCAGTTTTCTTCACTTCAAACGATCTCTTAGAAGTGGGATAGCTGGATGCAAAAGCGTTACCCTTTGTCTAAGCAGCATAGTTTCTGGTCTCCTAATCCAGAGAGCTGTGTGTGAAGGGTTCCATTGAGACCACATAGTGGGCTACTCCAAGGAGCATTTCTCTTCTCTCCACCTTCTAAATCTATCTTCTTTCCCTCCTACCACCAAGGCAGACATTTCCCCAAAGTTCAGTCAACTGTTTTGACTTAAGTCTTGTGTTTCTTTTTAAAGCTTTCCCTCCATAAGTTCAGTGGTATTTCCTCCATATTCCCATGTATAAAAACTGCACTATGGATGTCTAAGAGGTGCCTTCCTTCTCAGGGGAAGGCTCCCAGCTGCTCAGTGCTAAGCTTGTGGTCTCTGACAGAAAAGCGAAGAAAAGCAAGGCAGGGGCATCCTCAAAGAACATTCCCATTGCTAGGTGAGCCCTGAGCAAAGGGGTTTGGTACCTCCTTGGCCCTAAGCAAGTGCCTCTACATATCACCTCAGAGCAACCCAGGGAAGAGGTGGGAGACACTTTTCATTCCTGGGCTGAAGACACTGGGAGTTGGTGGTGTCAGGCCTGTCCCAACACTGTGTGAAAAATCACTTTCAATAGATTTTAGAGGCTAGGCTCAAACCCTAGTCTTCTAAGCCCACCAAGGTTTCTTTCTTTTCTCACAAAAGCTGATGTCCAGTCTGGGCCTTGGAATACTCACTGTTTATATAGTAAGTCCATGGTAGGAGAGTTGGTTTTCTATGAGGCTGGTTTCTTTGGACTGGAGAGTTACGCAGAAAGTGGCCTGCTCCACCTCCTCGCAGAAGACAATGGGGTCCCTTGAGAAGACTCAAAACCTCAACTGCCCAGTTCAGTTCCATCTCCTCCATGTTCTCTAATATTTTAGAGACATTCTTGGCAGTTTTGGAGAACGTACTGACAATTAATTCCTAGGCACTAGACACCAGGATTAGAATCTAATCATACAGGAGCCAGGTCTTGCCAACAAGGAGTTCATCTCCAAGGACAGGCAAGGACATGCCTAGGTTCCATCAGCATTACAGCTTTGGTGACATGAATACAGAAATGTATGTACAGACATGTATGCACAGAACTGACAGGGGATAAAAATCAGAGGGAAGGAGACCAGAGAAAGGTTTGGAGCAATGAACCTCAAGAGCATGGTGAGTGTGCCCAGTGGAGGAGCATGGCTGACCCTGAGTCAAAGGCCTCCGAAGTTGGGATGAATGGGGAGGATGGCAAGGTACTCTCAGGCAAGATCATGCAAGGCATTGTAGGCTAGCCAAGAAGTTTATGCTTCAATCTGGAGTTATAGATAATCTGCAACAGGAGATAAAATTAAGTGGCAATGTGATCATGTTTGCTTCTAGAAATACCCACCAGGAGGTAGATGGGAGGGTTTATACCTTTGAGGAGGAGTCCAGCCAAGAGGCTGAGGGGTCATTG
>CAJQZJ010032348.1:3138518-3169239 GCA_907164525.1 Lophiomys imhausi | reverse complement strand
CACACACACACACACACACACACACACACACACACACACACACACACACACAGTACAGAGAGGGAGAGATTAAAATATATTTTCTCATATATATCTGAAGAAGTATGATTGAATTGAGTTAATAGGTTGGTTTTGGTTGTAATAAAAGAAGAAATTGAGCAATCAAAAAACACTAAGAATTTAGGACCGCCGAGATGTCAACTAAAGGGAATAACAGAGGGCATGGAAGAAGATATAAGAAAGGCACAGAGAACTGGAGGTAGAAGGGAGGGCACTTCATATGACAATATTAGAACCATTGAAAAACAGTAACCCTGAACCTTGTGCTAGGAGATAAAGGGTGGTTTACAAGCCATACATGTTCCAGGCCCTATTGACATTGAAAACATAGCAAGGGGACAGATAGGACACAAGGAAACAAACGAATGATTGTGAATGGTGATCAAAACATACAAAGGAGAAGTTGGAGGTGGTGGTGCACACTTTAGTCCCAACACTCGGGAGGCAGAGGCAGGTGGATCTCTGTGAGTTTGAAGCCAGCCTGGTCTATGTAGTGAGTTCCAGGACACCCAAGGGGTACACAGAGAAATTCTACCTAAAAAAAACTAACATACATACATGCATACATACATATGCACGCACATACATACACATTCCTTTGTGTAATATATATATACATGTATAACACAAAGGAATAAAAATAGTAATAACAATAATGGTTGAAAGTGGCTTTTCTGGTTTTAAGCCATTACAAATAAGACTGCTATGAACATAGATGAGGAGACATCCTTGTGATTTGGTGAGGAATCATTTGGATGTATACCCAGAAGTGGTATGGCTGGGTCCCAAGGCAGAGCTATTTCAAGTTTTCTAAGATATCACCAGACTGAGTTCCACAGTGGTTGTACAAGCTTGTACTCCACCAGCAATGGAGGAGGGTTCCCCTTTCTCCACACCCTCACCAGCATGTGCTGACATTTGAGTTTTTGATCTTAGCCATTCTGACAGGTGTGAGATGTAATCTCAGAGTCGTCTTGAGTTGCATTTCTTTGATGTGAAGCATATTGAGCTTTTCTTCAAGTGTCTCTCAGCCATTAGAGATTCCTCCTTTGTGAATTCTCGGTTTAGCTCTGTTCCCTATTTTTTTTTATTGGATTATTTGGTTTCTTGGCATTTAATTTCTTGAGTTCTTTATAAATTAAGGATATTTTTTTGTTTTGTTTTGTTTTGTTTTTTTGTTTTTTCGAGACAGGGTTTCTCTGTGTAGCCCTGGCTGTCCTGGACTCACTTTGTAGACCAGGCTGGCCTCGAACTCACAAAGATCCACCTGCCTCTGCCTCCCTAGTGCTGGGATTAAAGGCGTGCGCCACCACCGCCCGGCTATAAATTAAGGATATTAGCCCTCTGTCAGATGTGGGGTTGGGAAAGATCTTTTCCCAGTCTGTAGATTGCCATTTTGTTCTAATGACAGTGTCCTTTGCCTTACAGAAGCTTTTCAGTTTCATGAGGTCCCATTTATTGATTGTTGGTCTTAGAGCCTGAGCTATTGGTGTTCTGTTAAGGAAGTTGTCATCTGTGCTGATGAGTTTAGGACTAGAAACTGGAAATAACCCAGATGTCTCTCAACTGATGAATGGATTAAAAAAAAAAAAACTGTGGTACATCTACAAGTGAAATACTACTCAACCATCAGAAACAATGAAATCATGCAGTTTGCAACCAAATGGATGGAACTAGAAAAGTTCATTCTGAGTGAGCTAACTCAGACTCAGAAGGATGCACATGGCATCTATTCACTTATAATTGGATTTTAGCCATGTAGTACAGGGTAATTATCCTACAACCAATGCACCAAAAGGAACAGGAACATAGACGTTGTTACCTGTTAGTGGGATTCTTTACCCTGATGGAGTTGCCATATAGGCCCCTAGTGCAAGAGGAAGGTCTCAACACTCATATGACTGTTGAACTGAGGGGGGCTGATATGTAGGGGCAACCCACTCTGGAGGAGTAGGATAGGTGGAAGAGGGGGGAGAGAGTGGGAGGGTGGGACAGGGAAGGGTGGAGAGAGGGGACTGTGATGGGGATATAACTTGAAGTAATAAACAACAAAAAAGGAACCCAAGGTGGGGGGGGGGAGACATCAAGCATAAATCTAATTTTCCTGACACTGACTGTATATGTCTCTCTCAAGTTGTTTTCTAATATAAAGCTGTTACTCCAAAAAAAGTGGCTTTTCTGAAGATAATTATCCAAGATCAGAGAGGTAATGGGGGTTCTGTCAGCCAAGAAGCAGAAAGAGGGTGGACAATTTATGCTTCTCCTGAGAGCCTGTCAGGAAGCCAGGAACAGTAGTGGTAGGACCAGTGTAAGACCCACAGACTTCTACAAGAAGGGAGGCAGGCAGTGAGCTGGACAGGACCCTGGAGGTTTTGACAAAGATTTGAGGCTTTATTTTAGTGCAATGAGAAGCCATTGGCAGAAAGGTTCAACCTGACTTGCACTGGAAACGACTGCTTCTGACCATTGTGTAAGGACTACATTGGAAGGATAGAGAGAAACAGGAAAGATGGGGGGTAGGTTATAGTTATCATAAGGTGTGGGGCTATCTCCAGTAAAGGTAGTAACCATGGGGCTGATGGAACGGGGCAAGTTAATACTGTAGAGGTACAATCTAGAACAATCAATGGAGGTCAAGAAGAGAGAATTAGCCGGGTGGTGGTGGCGCACGCCTTTAATCCCAGCACTTGGGAGGCAGAGGCAGGCGGATCTTTGTGAGTTCGAGGCCAGCCTGGTCTACAAAGTGAGTCCAGGACAGGCAAGGATACTCAGAGAAACCCTGTCTCAAAAAACCAAAAAAAAAAAAAAAAAAAAAAAGAAGAGAGAATTAAAGGGGAGGATAGAAGACAATAATGTTGATGTCAGGGAAGTGGCCAAGTAAAGGGATACAGGCAGAGAGATGACAGTCATTCCTGGTCATAGTTTCCAGTGATGGCAAGGCTCCCAGGTACAAACACCCAGATGAGAATTGTCCCTCTAGAACCAGAATGTAAAGGTTGGACCCAGCCCAGCTGGCAAATGGACCACATCCTAGGTCGCCGAGGATGAGCCTTTCTTTCCAATAATGGACTCAGTTTTCCTTGGCCTGTAGTTTGAGCTACTTGGGATGCTGAGGCAGGAGGACCACCTGGTCTATACAGTGAGTTTAAGGCCATTCTGGATAATAAGCGTAAGACCTTGTCTTCAAAATGTAAAAGTGTGTTTCCTTCTAAGTTTGGCACATAACCCAGTGGTAGAGCACTTGCCTAGCATATGCAAGGTCTTAGGTTTGATACCCAGTACCAGAGGAAGAAAAGGAAGAGGAAGAAGACTGGAATCTAACAACATTCACTCAGCATCTACTCCAGTGGTTCTCAGCCTGTGGGTCTAGATCCATTTGGGGGTTGAATGAAGCCTTTCACAGGGTTGGCATATCAGATGTCCTGCATATTAGATATTTACATTACAGTTTATAACAGTAGAAAAATTACAGTTATGAAGGAGGGACAAAAATAATTTTATGGTTGGGGGTTGCTACAACATGAGGAACTATATTAAAGGACCGCAGCATTAGGAAGCTTGAGAACCACTGCTCTAATCTGTTGCACTCCACAAAATCTTTCTTTAAAAATTAGTTTCCTTCAAGTTTTTTTTTTTGTTACATTTCAGGGGCAAAGTTAGAATCCTGAATTTTTGGTAGTACATAAAAACTATCTGGAACATAACTGTCAAGATTTGGGAGCAAACACCCTCTTTGAGCTTTGATGTGTGACAGTTACAAAGGTGCTGATCTCCTCTGCAGATGGATTCTAGTCTCACACTTCTCAAAGCCTTCATGGAAGACAAATTTTCATTGTCAGGGTTACTGACCAGCATTTTGTTTTCAGCTCTCGCTTTCCTCGCACATCTCAGAAGCCAGATGGCAGGCAGCGAGTAATGCAGTTTGAAGAACAATGTACCTGCTTTTCTTCAGTGGAAGCTTAGCTTGTCCTACCCAGTGCTCCCTGGCTTCCTCCTGAAACACCTCCCTTTTTGATGACTCCCCTCCCTGGACACATGAGCTTCCATCTCTCACCCCTACCCCTGCTTTCTCCCCTTCCTGCTTCACCAACTTCTTTCTTTCCTTTCTGGCTTGCTTCTTGTTATCTTTCTCAGAATTCCCGCTTCATCCATCTTCTCCCACACCCAGTTCAGAGATTCAGAGTGGCCCTTGTTCAGGCAAGGGCCTCATTGTTTGACTGCCCTCCCTGACTTCTGTCTCTTAAAGAAAAAACAAAAACAAAAAACAAAAACCAATCTCTGTCATAGAAGCTTTGTGACTGCCTGGATTCCTGATACACTAAGATTTATTGTGTGTACACAATGACAGACCCCCTCTTCCCCTGCCAAGCACTTAGAATGCAGAGCATGAATATTCAGAGAAGAGTTTAAGTGTCTCTTTGCTTTAGTTGGTAAACATGCTGTTCATAATTATTTGAGAAGGTAATAGATGGAATCAAATGAACTTCATGTGACCAGACAAATTCTCAGTTGAATTCATAGGTTTGGAAGCTGTAACTATAAGGGGCTGAGAATAAACAGTTCAGGTGTAGTCACGGGGGAGGAGTCTCCCGGGTCAGTTATCTTAACCATATTCTTTCAAAGTTGAAAACAACACTATGAATTGGGTTCCATTACTAACTGAGATCATTGCCTATGACTATGAATACTCATTTCTTTCTAGGTAAACGTGGCTTTTTCTCAAGGCATCTATTAAGAATAGATAGCTAGAGTCTCATAGTTAAATTTTGAGTTGTTTAGGAATCAAGAGGGTGTTCTGGATCTAAGAAGATGTTTTTTAAAATTATGAGGCAAGTTAGTATGAAAGCTGACTTAGATACAGAACTTTAAACTCATGGAGATGGTTAGATAGTAGAATGTTAAAGTCAGGTGCCAAATACATATGGATTGGACATTGGGAATTTATGCTAAGCCATATAACTCTCATAATTGTGGCCTATCTATTTCTGTTGTTTTGTATTGTATTTATTGTTATAAGAGAAAGAACCATTTGTTGGACTGAAAGGGGGAGCTGTTGGGGGGAAAAAGATATACCTTAAACTAAAAAAAAAAGGGCAGAGGATGGGGGGTTGAGGGGGAGGAGGGTGGAAGGATGGGACTGGAGGGGGGAGTAGGGAGGGGATTGTGATTGAGACGTAACTTGAAGAAATAAAAAATAAATTATTAAAAAAAAGAAGACAAAAACAGGGCAGGACATGGTGGTTGCACACCTTTAATCCCAGCACTTGGGAGGCAGAGGCAGATGGATCTCTATGAATTCAAGGCCAGCGTAGTCTACATAGTGAGTTCCAAGACAACCAGGGCTTCATAGAGAGACCCTGTCTCAAAAACAAAAACAAAAGCAAAACCACCAATTACCAAACACCCCAAAAACAAAACAACAACAAAAAGGATATAAAAACAAGGCTGGGGGCTGGAAATGTAGCTCAGTTAGTAGAGTGCTTGCCTAGCATGCATGAAGTCCTGGGTTCAGGTCCCCAGCCCTGCACTATTCAGACATGGAGGAGCACGACTGTGATGCCGGCACTATTAGAAGTTCAAGGTCATCCTCAGCTACGTGGTTACGTTCAAGTCTCAGAGAAAAAGGTGGGTCTGGGGCTAAGTCCCCATTAGTGAGGAGCTTGTTGAGCAAGGCTGAGGACCCAAGTTTGATTCCCAGCACCCACATAAAAAGCCAGCATGCATCTTTAATCCAAATATTGGAGAGACAGAGGCAAGAAGATCCCTGATGCTCACTGACCAGACAGTCTAGCTAAACCAGACTTAATAAGAGGTCCTATCTCAAAAAAATAAGATGAAGAACGACTGACCTTGACCTCTCACCTCCACACACCTGTGTCCGTGTGCATTCAGGTTCTCTTTCTGCTGATGGTAAGACTCCTGATTATATTAAAATGAATTTTCTTCCTTTTAAAATTTGTGTGCTAAGTGCTGAGGTTTTCTTCAACATTGGAATTGGAAAGGACCTGTATCATAAGAATGTGTCTTTCCTTTGTATACTTTTCTGCCCTAATTCAGTTGACTCATTTTAAACTCCTGGATACTGTATTAATACCCTACCAAGCAGGAAGTTTAAGTGAGTTTAAACAGCAGACACAATCTATAGAAATACAGATTGACGAAGATATAACATATTCTCTTTTTAATTAGGAGTTGCTTTGTTTTGTTTTGAAACAGGGCCAACTCTGACCTATAAAACCAATACTTTTAAGGAAGTATGAATGAGTCCTGGCTTGCCTAGGACTCACCATGTAGCCCAGGCTAGTCTCAGATTCACAGTAATTTCCTTGCTTCCATCTTTCAACTGCTGGGATTGCAGGCATAAGCCAGCACACCAGGCTCAAGACAGAACATTCTTTTTCACTGTCATTAGTGGTTACAGTCAAAATCTTTAGATTAGTAGCGGGTTTTGTTTTGATTTATTTTCAGGAAAATGAGCAGAAAACACAAAAAGTTCTCATTTAGCCCCTCCTCCACCTCATGCAGTTTTTGCCCTGTCATTAACATCTTGCATTAATGTAGTGCATTTGTTACAACTGATGAACCAATATTGACAGAGTATTATCCAGTGAAGTCCATTGTTTACATTAGGGCTCATTCTTCCTGTTGTATGTATGTTCTGGAGTTTTGATGAATGTACAATGATGGGTTTATTACAGTAAACAAGCAGGATAGTCTCACTGTGCTAAAAGTCCTCTCTGCCCAACCTGTTTGACCCTGTCTCCTCTCCTTGCTTCTGTGACTATCCAGGTCTGGTCTGATGCTTCTGCATCCTTGATTGTCTTAAAATGTCACAGTTAGAAGGATCCAGTACCATGTCTTTTTACACTAGCTTCATTCTCTCAGTTGCAGCATTGGTGGACACTCCCTTTGTGTCTTTCTGGGGCTGGCTTGCTATCTCACTTACTTTGGTCCCTGGATGATATTTAGATGGCATGGATAAATCAGAGTTTGTTTGTACAGTTATTTTTAAATCAACGTCCTTATCTATTTTGTGATCTACCATCACTTGGATATGGATGAGAGATATGAGAAATTTCTAAAATGATTCTAACCTCAAGTTTTATCTTTACTCATGAGACATATGTTTGACAAAAACATATTTAAAACATTGATGTATATGCTTGTACCAGACAACCCTGACCTAGAAGAGTAGTGTTTTTAAAGGAATATGAATCCCCTAGACCCATGCCCCTCTTCCCCCAACCATGTGTGTGTGTGTATGTATGTGTGTATGTGTGTGTGTGTACATGAACACTCATGCATACATAACCTAAGACTGAAGAGTGGTGATAGGCTCTAATGAGAAAAGAGAGCCAATTTCTGAAGGTTGTACACATATGCCATGGTTCACATGCACATCCTTCTTCCATAAATGCTAAAATAAAAATACAATGAAACAAAATGTTTTAAAACACTCAACCAAGCATGGTGGTATACACCTGTAATCCAAGTACTTAGGAGGTAGAAGTAGAAAGATAAGAAGTTCAAGTTCTTCCTTTGTTACCTAGCAAGTTCTAGGCCAGCCTGAGCTACTTGAGACTGTCTCAAAACAAATCAACAACAACAAAAAAATCCCTCTGGATCCCAGCATTGCTTGTTTGTATTGATTGATTAGTTGGTTGGTTGGTGTGTATATGCAAGCACATATCATGTGCCCCCACATGGACGTGCAGAGACCAGAAGAGGACTTTGGGAATCTTCCTCTATCTCTCATCACCTCCTTTTTTTTTTTTTTTAAGATAAAGTCTCTTACTGAACTCCCTTTTGGCTAAGCTGGCCAGCCAAAAGCTCTTGAAACCTGCCTAACTCTGCTCAGCCACCACCACTCTAAAGCTAGGGTTACAGGAACTTGTGGCCAATGCCCACTTTTCTCTGGAATTTAACCTCTGGTGTTCTTGCTCTCATAAGAACTCCTGCCCTCTGACCCATCTCCCCAGACTGTTTGTTTTTGTTTGTTTGTTTGTTCGAGACAGGGTCTTATGTAGCCCAGACTGGCCTCAAATTAACTATGTAGCTGAGGATGGCTTTGAACTCTGACTTTTTTGTCTCCACCTTCCAAGAGCTAGAATTAGAGATATGGATCACTATATCTGTTTGTTTGCTTGTTTTTATTAGCAATAAACTCTACCCAGATGCTGGGCCAAATTCCATAGAAAATTGGACTAATAGCTAGGGTTTTTAACCTCTGAGACCAGCAGGGGAAACACAGACAAGAAAGTGGTCAGGAAGCTGCCATCAAACAGGCTGTAGATAAGCCTCATTAGCCTTATTGGCCTCCTTGGGGTTGGGTTTTAGAAGAATCTGTGTGTATTGGTCATGGAGAGGATCCAGGTCTCAGTCTTGTGGTCTAGGTTAGTCTATTTTATGAGTTATCAAGAGTTACCAAGTTCTGACTAGTTGATCCATTCCAACCAAGCCATAGACTCACATTGATTATTTCCCCCCTTAAAATAAGAGGGTAAATAATAATAATAATAATAATAATAATAATAATAATATACAGAGAGATTGATTGATTGATTCTAGGGCCCAAATATTTGGGTGTGGAATACTTATTAACCTTTGATATACCAGAAGCTAATACAGTAATTCCTGGATGACAGATTAACTTGCTGTATGTGGTATCAGCATCTGTGTTCTACCCGGATACATGCACTTCAAAAAGAAAAAAAAATCTTCCTAGAGGAACAAGTGTTGGGGTGTACATATACACACGAAGATACATTGTTTCCTCTTTGCTTCTTTTTGCTACATTTCACAGGGCCCACCACTGGCTTACTTGAGCCATTATAAAGTGCTTCTTTGTTTTGATATTTTTTTTTTTTTGGTTTTTTCAAGACAGGGTTTCTCTGAATATCTCTGGCTGTCCTGGACTCGCTTTGTAGACCAGGCGGGCCTCGAACTCACAAAGATCCGCCTGCCTCTGCCTCCCAAGTGCTGGGATTAAAGGCGTGCGCCACCACCGCCCGGCATTGTTTTGATATTTTTAAATCAAACATTTTGTTCTCTTTTGATTTGGTTTTTGTGTTTTTGAGATGGAATCTCATTAGGTAGCCTTGGTTGTCCTGGAACTTCATATGTAGACCAGGCTGTCCTCAAATTCACAGATTCACCTATCTCTGCCTTTTGAGTGCTGGATTTAAAGGAGTCTTCCACCACACCCAGTTTATATTCACACATATCAAAATGTCCAAAGTAAGTGTGTGAACATTAGTAGAAGTGAAACAAAAGCCAGAACTCAAAGATGTAGAAAGAGAAGGTTCAGAGTGTCACATCCCTGCCAACACCCCATTCCTTGCCTGTAAGTGGATAGATAGGTAGCACCTGGTGTGTGACAGCCTTTTGAGTGTTCTACTGGACTTGTGCGCTAGGAAGTCTCATATTTCTTTTATAAATATCATATGATGCATCTTACTGTGAAATTTATTCCATCATTAATATATCACAGACACTTCTGTTTGGTCAACAGAGATAGCTCACACTCATTATTTTTAGAAGCCATATCATACTTGATCATTCCTTAGCCTTTGTGGTTAGATGGAGTTGCAGCACTGAGTGTTGCCCAAGCAGTGTGGACAGAAGATAGGAACACCACGCATAGGCCTGGCCCATGGAGTCTACCCATGGAAAGGGGTTCATTTTCTTCTGTCTGCCTGCTGGAAATGATGCACTGTAAGGACCACCCACACTGGCCTACTGTGGTAACCAGAAACTTCCATTGTGTTTGAGCACTATTTGAGTGATCTACTACCGCAGCATGCGTTGTTTACATGTGTTGTGTAGTGAGATAACTGTCTCACTATATTGTTGTTTCCTTTCCTTTATCCATGGATAACCAGATATAAAACCCAGATTATATATCAACTAACTGTGCAGTAGCTTCTCACACAATTTCAAAGGATCCATTAATTCATGTAAATGTAATAATGAGCCAGATATTTAACTTATCTATGAGAATAAATACATAAGCACAAGGGGTTGCCTGACATTCAGATGTCTTATTCATTACTACAGAACTTCATTTAGTTTAATTAAAGTGCAAATTTAACTTTCTTTGTTCAAGAGTTGAAGGACCCATCTTTCTTTTTGAGTGCCATCTTTTTGTTCTTTCTTCCTGAGTCATAACTCAAACTGTACAGATTTTGTTACTCTGATAGGAGTAGAAACTTTCTAAATTATTTCAGTTTTATGGGCTTTTTGTTCGTTTGTTTGTGGGTAGGGTTTTTCCCCCCTCTTGCTTTTGAGACAGACTCTCATTCTATGTAGGCTTGCAACTCACTATGTAACCAAACTGACCTTGAGGTCATGATGATACTCCTGTCCCAGCTTCCTGGGTGCTGGGATTGCAGGCATGGGGCCTGGCTTGTTGCTTATTGCTTGCTTGTTTTGCTTTTGTCTCAAAGGTAAAGAACACGTGAAAAGATGTTGGAGAAGTGAAAGGGAATGAACAGGACTTTCAAAAATCATATTTGTGGTGTGGATGCAGAGCCTCATTCTCCTTTCATGTGCTTCAAACTAAAGTTCCATCAGCTTCAAGACTAACACAAACCACAGAGTTGAGCCCAAGATCTTGATGAAGCAGTCTGGGGTAGAATTGATTGTCACTTGGTAACAGGTTTGGGAGCAAAAGGGAACAGTCATAGAGAATTGTTGTATATGTGGTACAGTGAGAAGGAAATACAGGAAAATAAAGAGATGTTATTATTTGTCCATGGGCCCAATCAACTGTGGTAGAGGATCTGAGCAGCTCAGTCAGGCTCAACGAGGCTTGATGGAGAAACTGACCCTGCCTTAAAGATGTTTTAAGAAAAAAACACAGCTTAGGATTCATGGACTTGAGGATATACAAAAGAGAACACCACTGGGCCATGCATTTCATTTGCAGATCAAGCACACTAAAACTATAGGCATTTGCAATTTCTCAAATTGTTACAAAAGCCCAAAAGGGAGAGTGTTCATAGCCCTCAGAGATGAGCTTACTACTATTATTTTAACCAAATGGACATAGTATCAAACTGCTATTAAATTCATATTTCTATACCCACAGATTAGCACAACCCTCAGACCTTATCAGAGAAGTTCCTTTGCGCTACAGACGGAAATTAACACACTACTGACCAAAGCACAGAGAACACCTGCCAGTGGAGTGCTCAGTGACAAACAGAACATCCTTATTACACCACCTCCCCCCTCCAGCCATTAAGGCTCAGGGACCATTGCAGAGGAGGAGGGTGGAAAGGCTGTAAGAATCAGAGGGTGAGGAAGACCAGAACTAAACAGGGTCTTGCAGATATAACAGGGCCACTCATGGACTCATAACAGCTATGCAGGATCAAGACCCAAACAGGATGGAGACAGTTAACCTTCCAGTATGAAGGAGAGGGACTAACAAGGTCCCACCTCTAGCTGAGGAGCTGTTGGTAACTGGTGCCTTCTGGGTGAGGGAGAGTGGGTTTGTTTTTGTTGTTGTGTAAAAAAAAATAATTAAATTACATTGGGTTGGGTGCCATTTGTAGAAATAAATAGTTAAATTGTTTAACCATATTTAGATTATATTTAATTAGTTTGGCGGCTAATCATTAACCATCCATTATAAATGAGCACACAGAGACACCACGTGGATTTTAACAAACCTTGGCCTGAATTGAGCAATCCTAGCCCATATAAGCTAGCTCTTAATTCTGTTACCCAAATATGACCCCATATATACATACGTCCCTTTGGACTGCCATTCTCCACAATATGCCGATGTTCCTGGCCATGTGGAATGAGGTTCTTTTTTCTAACCCATGGCGTGTGTCTTCTTCTTCCTGTTCCTGGCTGGAATGCTTTAATCCTTTGCTTAAAGCACAGGCTTCCTGTTCTAAACTCAGGAAGTCCCATCTTTCTCTGTCTTTGCCAATCTCAGGCCTCAGCATTTATTTTAACCAATCAGAGTCAATGTCAGTAACAGACAGCAAGCAGGGCCAATTAATTAACATTTAGAATGCTTAACATTACCCCAACAAGTCCCTCCTTTTGTCTAAAAAAAAAAAGCTAAATTTTTTAACTCATATAGTAAAAACAATAAGAACAAATATGAAACAATCAAGAAAACCATATATAAAAGTTACACACATAATATTTAGCCTATTTGTAGCAGGCAATCTGAAGAAAAAAATCATCTATCTTGGTATGTCTAAAGTTCTGAACCTAAATAATTTCTATCATATCCTATATTTATAAACCTAAAATTTTATCTAGACTTGAAAATATCCTTTTACATCCTAAACAACTCAAGTTCAATTGAAATTTTATAACTATTATGCCTTCAACCACATCAAAGTCATAAGAAGGGATAAAGTTATTATTTGAGTGAGTAGGAAGCATAGGAGAGCAGCTTCCAAAAAGAAATATGACAGTTTGTTGCCTAGACAGTCACAAATATCTCTCAATATCATTGGAGCATCATCTTCGGCCTTCTGGCCAAGCATTTTTCACAGACTAAATTGTGCAGCAGGAAATAAGAAGGATTTTCCCATTCTGTCTCTGCATAATCAGGACATCGACTTACCTGCATTTAAGCTCTGGTCCATCTTTGGACTGTATATAGTCTGTTGAGAGAGCAGGGGCATTTTTGCCCAAGAGGACTTATCTCCTGATGGGAGATTTCTTTTTGATGCTCATTGTCTTCTTCCAAGTCAAATGGGAGCTGTCAGGAGCTGACTGTCTTAAGTCAAACAATTCTTAAAATAATAAAAACATCTGTAGATGCCATTTTCTGTATGCCTCTGAGGGTTTTGAAGACATTTATCAATTTATTTATAAAACTATCTATCACTTATCTTCTATCCATCTATGAACAAACTGTATATTTTTAACCATTTATTATCTGTTTAACCTAGTATTTGACATGACCAGGAGCTTGACTGGCCAGCAATCAACCTGTATTACCCAGACTCCCAAGTAGATTGCAATAGCAACCCGTAAAAGGATTGGAAGTAAACCTGTACTTTTAAATGAGTTGTATAGGCACAATACCTTATATGAGAGTTGAAATATACATATTATGTGTCAAAATATACAATTCTATACTAACAAATCAAAATTAATCTTATTTTTATCAATATACAAAATTCTATATCAATGTATCAAAAGATAACCAACCTTATTTAGAGAATAACAATAGTTTTGAGTTTCAGAGCAGATTCAATAATCTATGCTTATATCTTTTCATTTCTATATTATATACATATATTCCCCCTCTTTTTCCTTTCAAGTCTTCTCCCCCTATAAGAGAGAGAGAAGAACAGAGAAAAGAAAAAGAGATCTCCAAGTCTAACTTTCTATACCTTGCTTAACAAGACCATATAACAATTTGTAACCATTACCCCTAAACAACATTTATAACACATCAAATGACCAAAGAATCATCCACCCCACTTTTTTGGAATGGGACGTCGCTGTCTTAAAACTGCTTCCTGCTGAATTGGGATGTAGAAAACCTGTTTGGGGGCCCAAATAAAATGAAAAAAAAAAAAAAGGTTAAACAAGTAAATTGTAACATTCGTTGTCCAGTCTCTATGTGCTCAGCAAGCAATTTGAATGTTCTAAGCAATTCGTAGTTCGAAGCTGGACTTTGGTAGGAAAGTTCAAGGCTTTATTGAAGTCCTCTCTGGAACAGTCTTTGAGGCTGGGCCATCTCAGCAAGCTGTTTGAAGTTGATCTGGATGCAGATTTCTGAGGAAACAGCTATTGAGACAGTCTATGAGGCTGGATCATTTGGGTTACTTGTCTTGTCTTCTTTGGACTCTGGTCCCGTAGTTCTGAAAATATATAATTTCTCAAAAGTAACATATAGTTCTGCAATTACCAAAATGCCTTGGATGTGCAGGGTGCACAAATCAATTAAGAAATATATTTGGTTCTTTGTTTAAACAGAAGAAAGTCATTTGTAAGTCTCCATTTATGCCATATGAAAGGATGGCATGTAATAGTATTACATATATATGCTATATATAATCTATTTTAAATTGAAAATACAGCATAAGACTGTATGGAGTTTCAGTATTCTCCTCTACAGTTATCATACATTTATTAATTGATTAAAACAGGTTTATTCTGTGTTGTTCTGGCTTTTTGTAGATTAGGCTGGCCTCAAACTCAAAAGGAACCAATCTGTCTCTGTCTTTGTCTCCCATGTTTTGGAAACAAAGGTATGCATTTACATATTTCTTCTTTCTTTTTCTCCTTTCTTTGGAGATTTAATTTCTATGTGGATATATTTATCCTTATTGAGACAGGGTTTCTCTTTGTAGCTTGGGCTGTCTTAATTTGCTCTGTATAGCTCTGGAGATTAGATTGGCCTAGAACACACAAGGAACCTGTTTTGTCCTTGTCTCCCAAGTTTTGAGATCAAGGTATGAACTTAAATAATTGAATTATCCTTATTAAACAATAACATTATTTAAACCATTTTGTATTAGTTTGAGTTCCATTTCTCCCATGGAAACACCATTCTTAAGAAGATTGGTGTAAAATAGCATGATGTGCTATTTTACATTAGCTTTTCTTAACTGTTGGCTGTGGGAGACATGCTGTTTGCATGTTCTTCCCTAGCCTGACTGTGGGTCCTTACATTGATTAACAGAATATATCTCTTTCTCTATCTCTCTCCTTCCCCCCCACCCAGACAGGATTTCTCTGTGTAGCCTTGTCCTGGACTCACTTTGTACACCAGGCTAGCCTTGGACTCACAGAGATTAGCCTGCTTCTGCTTCCAAAGTTCTGGGATTAAAGGCATGCACCACCACACCCAGAGATTAGCATATGTCTTTTAGGGGCAAAATGCCTGCGGGAACCAGTTCTCCGGTGGAAGCCCCACACCTAAGGAGACTGGCTTGTGACCCCTTTCTTTTTATGTAAATTTGAGATTATCTGTATTTACTCATTAGATAAGTAAAGATACTATTAAACATCAAGGAAAAATATGTCATTTTTTAAAAATTCTAGACTGTCTTTAGTAAGCAGCCTTATTTTATCAGCAGGATTCTGCCCTGCCTTTACTGTTTAAACCAGGCTGCTGTAGAATCCAGAGATCTGACTGTTTCTTCCCCTAGAGTGATGGGATTAAGGGATTAAGGGTGTGTGCCAGTACCACCCTGCTCAAATATTTCACTTAAATCCCAGATTTTAGCATCTCTGTAACCCAGAGAGCAACCTTGAACTGTAGTGACAATTCAAAATTTATCCAATCTTCAAAAACCTCTTATGTGTTAGCAATGCCAAACCAGAAAAATGTCCTTTCTACCTCCTGATATAGGAAAATCAAAGACATCTAAACAAAAACCAAGCAAAGAAACAAGGACATACCAAAGGTCTTGGCATGTCTAACAATGCCATCCCATGCTGCAATTAAGATTGTGTTCATTATTCCTTGGAATCTAATTTCAACTGTATTTCATTGGTGGACCCTTCACACAAAACCCTGAGAAGCACCTCATAGCCAGGGAGTTCTTAGCTCCAGCTGCCATTAATGTTGCCTTATTTATCAGGAAAGGCCTCTCTCTTTCCTTCATTATCATTGTTGACAATTTAGCATTCCATCTGTAAATTCTTTCCTTTAAGATTATCCTAGTCTGAACTTTCTCAAAAAAGATACACAGAACCACAATTGTCAGAGTAAAAATCATTTGCACACTAAGAGAAACAAACTCAATTGGAATCCAGAAGTATTGAGGCATTATGAATTCCTCCATTTTTAATCTAGGCTATTAATTTCACTCTTAAATTCTGTTTAGAAGGCTGCCAGTTTTTTAGTACGTAAGGAGAGCTAAGCCTTAGCTCTTGGCCTTTGCTGCAAGGCAACATTGTTGTTTTGTTTTTTTCTTCTGTTTTAAAGCTATGGTTCATGGAAGAGTGACCATCCTCCAGAGGATGGCCCTGTGCCCATGAGTACATGAGCAATACAAGTAGGATTTGGTGGGGAGAGGGACAGAGTTGGGAGTGGTCAGGGAGGTAGAATGGATCTGGAAGGAGTTAGGGTGAATATGATCAAAATACATTGTATAAAATCCTCAAAGGATTAAAAAAATATTGTATTTTTTGCAGAGAAAGGACAGAAGGTGCTTGACTGATGGAGTGCCAAGCCAGGAAAGAATGTCACATTATCTCACCAGAACTCAGAAGTATAGAAGGGGGTGAGACATTGCTTTCGATGGGAGCTTATAAAACAACTTCTCACTCAGACTTAAAACATTAAAGTTTTTGTTTCCAACCATTTCTTCCCAGTTTTGTGTCTCCCTCAACTTGTATTCCTGCTCAGAAATATTCACCTTCCTCTGTTGCTTTATTGAATTAGATTCAAACACCTCTTTCTGGCTCTACAGGTCTCCCCAGTCTAGGGCCAGCATAACTATCTATTTGCTCCCATTATTGCCTAACAACTCTTTGCTGTCTGGGTAGGGTCATTTCATGGGCATTGGTATTTGGGTGCTAGGTTTATTCTTGCATCCCCAGCCTTATCCCCTAAATCCTCCTCATTTGTTCTCGCTCCCAGACCCCCACTCCCCACAGCCAATCCTGGCAGTGCCACAAGCTGAGATCAGCAGCACAGTCCTCTTCCACAGTTGCCTGGCTCTCTACTTCTCAAAAGAGCAAGTGGATTGGGCAAGGCAGCTTCCTGGGTGTAGTGGTATAAAATTCCAAAATCTTTAAGGACTGTGCACTTGCCCTACTGTCCCAGTCTTGAAACATGCCTCCAAGAAGGCCTTGGACTTCACTTTGAGCATGATTAGTCTTGCTGGGTATGGCAGTGGATGACTGCAATCCTAGGACTCCAAAAGCTGAGGCAGGAGGATCACAAGTTTGAATCCATCTTGGATTACATAGCAAGACTATCAAAAAAATGAAGGAGGGAGGAGGAGGAAGAAGAAAGAGGAAAGAGGGACAGGATAAAAGTGTCCAAGAGTGGGTTCTAGCCCTAATGTCCTTGGGTTTGGGAGCATGTATTTGGCAGTTCTGCAGCAAGTTAGAGAGTCAAGCCATGTTTTAAGGGCCTTGGTTCTGTGCTGCACCATTAGTCTCTGTAGCATATGGAGTTGCTGGAGGAGGCTCATTCTCTGCAGGAGGGCACCAGTGCATTGTATTTGGATGTGTCTCATGCCCTGTGTGTGTGCAGGCAGACAGGTCCTGTATCCTTGATCAAGATTTTTGTTTGTTTGTTTTTGTTTTTTTGAGACATGGTTTCTCTATGAATCCCTGTCTGTCTTGGCCTCACTTTGTAGACTACGCTGGCCTTGAACTCACAGAGATCCATCTGTCTCTCCCTCCTGAATGCTGGGGTTAAAGGCTTGCGCCACCACACCCGGAGGATTTTTTTTTTTTAACTTAGGCTACATTGAACATTTCATTTTTCTCCTGAACAGTCTAGAATATTGGCTCCTTATACAGCATTCACATTGTATTAGGGGTTACAAGTAATCTAGAGATGATTTAAAGTGTACAGGAAGAGGGCTGGCAAGATGGCTTAGCAGGCACTACAAGTCTGAGAATCTGAGCTCCATCCCCAGAGCTGACCAAGAAAGGAGAGAACCGACTCTTCAAAATTGTTCTTTGCCGTCCACACACATTCTGTGATGTGTACACCTGTATGCACATATATTACACAAACACAATGATAATAGTAAATAAATAAATACATAAAATAAAGCTCAGAACATTTCCTTGTTTTGAGGTTCAATAAGAGACCTGGTCTCAAAAACAAGAGGGGACAGCACGCACACATACACTACACATGCGCACACACACTCACACGCCATTAGTCATTAACTGTATAGACTCCAACTCTGAAATGTATCTCAAAACCAACAATTTCTACTGCCCCTTACTATGACAATGGCCTCCTCACATTGCCTTCTTGTTGTGAGTCTCTCTGCAACCAATAAGAGTTTTTAATCACCTGCAGCTGATCTTGTGGCTCCTTAATTTCATCTCTGAGCAAATCCCAGATCTCTGACTGGAGTTAGGAGGCCTTGCCTGACCACCCTGTTCCTCTCTGTCCTCCCTCTCTCATCAGCCTCCTGGTCATCTCTTACACTCTAGTCAGACTGAATGCCCCTCAGCTGATCTCTACAACCTCTCAATCCACAGATACGCTGCTGGGAGGAGTCCCTTTCATTCCTAACATTAAGGCTTTGGTTTTCACATTACTTTCTTTTCACCATCCCTCTCCTGTGTGCTCCTGGGTATAGACAAAAAAAGTGCAAGAGGATGGCCATGCCCTTCTTCTCTACTAACCACCAGAGAGAACCCTGAAATCCTTAACCTGCCCAATTCTTTCACCCCTAAAAAGAAGGTGAGAGTTTAACTTAATCCACACGAGGAAACCCTGGGATAGCTGGGGGTGGAAAAAAGATTTCCTAACTCTTGGCATGTATTGTGAATTTAGATCCTCCTTGGTAATGTTCCAGATGTAAAGAAAAAGGAGGGAGGAAGGGAGGGGGGGATTTATTTGACGTTCAGTGGAATGACCTTTTTCCTTCTTGACTGTGGCAGTATGCTAAAAGTGAATTTGGTGGGCCTCAGGAGTCCCCCAAATCTTTTACCTTGTCATTGGTTCATCAGGACATGATCATGCCATCTTGGTTGTAACCTGTGTTTACTTGTCATTTTCCCCACTGGAACACTAGTACATACAGGAGCAGGCATGTAGTAACCCTCTAATGATTGACTAATAAGTGAAAACAATGTAAAATAAAACAGACACAATAACAAAATAAAAAGCCAAGTCATAGAAAAGTTAACAAATGTGCCTGTAGTCATTTGGTAACTGTGTTGCAGAAACAAACGCTAACTATAATAGCCTAGCTCCAAAAATCACATCCTTAGTAACTGCCAAGGCACTGACAAGCTCCTGATGGCAAAGGCCTGAATCTGCCTTTTCTTAAATACTTTTTGAGCTGGAGAGAGAGAGAAAGAGAGATAGAGAGATAGAGATAGAGATAGAGAGAGAGATATGAAATTACAGGGAACTAGAGAAAAAACATCTGGCCCTGCCTCCTTGCCCATATTGGTGCAGTCTGGCCACTGCTAGATAATTAGTACAGAGGAAGGCCCTAATAAAAACGATCATTGATATTCTAGACAAGCATCAGTGAGCAAAACAGCCAAATGCTGAATGGAACTTACATCTTAATAGGAACAATAAAAAAAAATGAAATTTAGGGGCTGAAGAGATGGCTCAGCGGTTAAGAGCACTGGCTGCTCTTCCAAAGGACCTGGGTTCAAATCCCAGCACCATATGGCAGTTCACAGCTGTCTGTAATTGCCGAACATGGTAGCATATGCCTTTAACCAGACCAGCCTGGTGTACAGAGTGAGTTCCAGGATAGCCAGGGCTACAGAAAGAAACCCTGTCTCAAAAAAACAAACAAACAAAAATTTAAAGACAAGAAATAAGTAAATAATTTATGATGTTAGAAGTCCATCAAGCTTGTACAAGAAAACAAAAACAAAAACCAAACAAACAACAGCAGCAACAACAAAAAAACCCCAGGGAAATAAGGTAAGAATATGATTTTTTTTTCTTTCTTTTTTTGACACAGTCTTGCCACATAGCCTAGACTGGCCTTGAACTCAAAGTGATCCCTTGATTGCTTCAGGCTCCCACGTGCTGGAATTATATAGGTGTGTGGCACTGTGACACTAAGAAGTCCTATTCTTATCTTAGAGTCCCAGAACAACAAGGGTTGGCTCATAGATAGCAATTAGGGAGCTCCATAAATTTGAATAGGCAGGGGTATTTATATTTTCATTGATCTTAAAACCTAAAACTTGAGTGTAGCAGTCTACCAGTACACTAATAGCAGTAACTATAACTTTGTTACCAGAAATCAGACATTTTCTATCTTTTTGGCAGGTGTTACAGATATCTTGAACTGCTGTTTCTATTCATTGCTACTTTGTAGTTATTGGGCTTCTGATTAGATCTTGTTCTTTAGTGTATCAATAAACAGATACTTAGTATCTGTGTCTGAATATGCTTAGTTTCTTTTGCAACCTTATGACTTTTATTTCCCTCACTTAAAAGCCTCTCTTGGAAGCTTGTAATCCCAGCACTGAGGAGGTGGTGGCAGGAAGATCAGGAATTCAAGGTTATCCCTAGCCACATACAGAGTTCAAGACTAGCTCTATCTGAGACCCTTTCTCTCAAGACAAAAACGAGGGTTACAAATAGTAGGAAAAGAAAAATGGATTCAAGCAGAGAATAGCAGGGGTAACAAGATAGTTTGTTAGGTAGGGTGGGCAGGAAAGGCACCACCTGTAATTCCCCAAGGGGCCTAAGTTTCTAGCACATTCCCTCCCTGGCCATACTCAAGCAGTTGGCTGGCTCTGTCCAAGGCTCAGATATCTAGTGGTGGCATCTTGTTTACCAGCTCATTTCACCCCTCAAGCCTTCCCACGGCTCTCCATTCTCAAAGTGCTTAACATTCAAAGGCTTGTTTTTGTTTTGTTGAGACAAGATCTCACTACATAGTCTAGGTTGGCCCAGAATTTTCTACAGAGCACAGACTAGCACCCACAAATTTTTGAGGGTGTGTGTAAGGTGGGGCCAGTACTAGGAATTGAACCTACACCTACGGCATCACATATATAAAATAGTCACTCTGCCTCTGAGTTACCATCCCTGTCCTAGCCTCAGAGGCTTGATCTTTCACTGCCTCCTGAGTTCTGGGATTACAGCTGTACCCCACCACATGCAGTCACTGCTGGTCCTCAATGAAATAAAGTCAGAAGGACCAAGAAAGTATGTGGTGTATGTGAGGTGTGTGTGTGTGTGTGTGTGTGTGTGTGTGTGTGTGTGTGTGTGAGAGAGAGAGAGAGAGAGAGAGAGAGAGAGAGAGAAAGAAAGAGAGAGGGGGAGAGAGGGAAAGAGGGAGAGAGAGAGAGAGAGAGCGAGAGAGAGCGAGAGAGCGAGAGAGCTTTTTGTTGTTCTGCTTTCTATATAAGCATCCAACTCAAGGAGATAAAATAAACTAGCTCAAATCACCCAGGTGGTGTCTGTCTCCTAAAGAAAAGATAAGCAAATTGGCAACTCTGACTGCTGATTAAGTACCACCCAGGGCAAATGGAATGTGAATGGAAGATATTGCCATATTGCAAATTATTTAAATTTTCAATTCATCTCACACATACAGTGAAAAATCCTCAGGATTCTGTGACAAAGGATTCTTTGTTTCTTTTTTTAATTTTTTTTTAGCACTTTGAGGCTGTAGAAATATTTTTTAAAGAGATGCATGTCAACTGTGATTTAAAAAATACTATCAGCCGGGCAGTGGTGGTGCATGCCTTTAATCCCAGCACTTGGGAGGCAAAGGCAGGTGGATCTTTGTGAGTTCAAGGCCAGCCTGGTCTACAAAGTGAGTCCAGGACAGCCAGGGTTACACAGAGAAACCCTGTCTCGGAAAAAAAAAAAAAAAAAGAAAGCCACATTAAAAAAAATACTATCAAGAAATGACAAAATTTATTTCTTAAATAAATTAAGATGCTAGCTGTGAGGATGGGTTGTCCTGTGACAGGCACATTTATGGAGAGGGGTCTACTGTCAATCAGATCAGAAGTCAGGGCTTCCAAGGCTGGTTCACCTCCTTACCTCCACCTCTCTGACTCCTGAAGCCTCCAACAGCAACTATATATCCCATTCTACTGTGACAGGCTGAAGGAGCTGGGTGGGGTTGGGGAAGGATGGGGGGCCTTTTCCTATGGAATATTCTTATAAAATATAAACCACTTTTCCCAGTAGCCCCACATTTCACCTTTTACCTCTTTGGTTAGAACAGGCCTCTACACAGCTGCCACTAGAACATGATTGTTTTACCACAAATTGACTTCGATTATCACTCCTGGGGCAGGCACGATGCTGTTCAAATAAAACGCAAGTTGTGCACCTCAAGGGTCTGGTCCGTAGAGCAAAAGCTCCAGGAAACTAAGCAAAATGAACCCTGAAACTTTGAAGCAAAAAACAAGTAACTCCGAGACTAAATTCTTTCTTACATTCAGTCTCTTACATTTTGTATCCCAAGGTCACACTTTAGAGATTGCTGGGAAATGCATCCCCTTTCACCAACTCACGGAGCCTGTTAAGCTCCTCCTTCATATCTGGCACTACAGCGCTTTGCAAAATGCCTTCCTCCTATGCTGATTTCTACCAGTGCAGACATCAGTGTCACATTCTGCACATGAGAAAACTGAGGCTAGATAAACTTTATATTGCCATCTAGTTGGAAGTGATAGAATTGAGACCTGCATTTCCCCTTGGTCCATCCTTGTTCAGTTGTTTCCAGAGAGGGGAAGGCAAGGCATTTAAAAATGAAACAAAGACCTATTTCTACATGGGGTGGACCCAGGTTGCACTTTGAAGATACCAAAGGGTAACTTCTGGGATGCAGTTGGGTGTGTGAGGCAGGGCTTCCTAAGAGAAGGTCTGCTGGGTCTGACAGGATGGAGAAAACAAATGGGAGGGTGCACCCAGGGACCAAGGGTGTGGCCACTGCTCAGAACACAGGTGGGGCAAGAGTGGGGATTGAGATTGAAAAGTTGGTTTGGGGCAGATGACAATGAGATTCAAGTGTCTAGTTGCGGTGAGTAAGGTTTGCTGTACAGGCAAGGCAGTGACCCACCATGTCTGAGCAATGGTATGGCTGCAGGAAGACAATTTTATCAGTAAGTTACATGCATTCAAAAGAAAGGACCGGGGTCAGGGTGTCTGTTTAAGCGGGTCTGATTGGACACTGGCAGGAGACTGGGGGGAGGGGAGGAGGAATATGAACTAGGGGGAGGGACTGTAAGAAGAGAAACAGTGGGGCATCACTATAGATTTGAGACTGCCATGGAACCACAGGAGGATGGTGGTTCCAAGAAGAGCAGATGAGTTCCATTTGGTAGAGGTTTCTAGAAAGCTTTCAGAAAATGTGGGACCAGAGCTAGGAATACTCCATAAAAGCAAAGTTAAGCCTAAATGATATACACAAGAGCTCATCAAGAGAGAGAGAAGGCAGAGCAGGAAGAACATAGATGTGGGCCATCAAGGATGAGGAGAGGAAGCAGCCCTTTACCTCCCCTCAAATCAAGTGGTTACATAATATCTCTATGTAAATCCATCCCAGAGGGAATAAGTGAAACTGCTAATCCATGCAGCATCCCTAGAATCCTGAATCAGTAGGTCTGGTGCTTAGCCTAGATCCTTCATCTCTCGATATGTCCTTTGGGGTTTTGATCCAGGTGGCTCAAGGACCACTCTTTGAGAAACACAGCCATATAACCTCCCTGTGTGCCCCACCGCCCCCACTTCTGTGGATTAGCAACATATACACATATGACTCAAAACAGTCTGTCTTCCTTGAAAGTCTCTTGACTGAACCCCAGGCTCCAACACCCACCTGCAGCTGAGCGCCCCTGTCTAAATATCCCGGAAACCTTGAACTCAAGTTCTGAATTACACTCATTTTCTCCCCACACCTGGTACATATTCCTCAGCTTGGCATAATGTCCCCAGTGTCCTTCTCCACCACAGCCTCCCCCTCCATTTTCCTGTTTGGCAGTATTCTCATTTTGTATAGATATGGGATGTACAGACTTTTCTATGTTGTTGTCCCTCCGCCAGAATCCACAGGCTGGGCACAGTTGTGCCACCATCCCTACCCCCAAGCACACTCCTTACCATTCAGCCCCCTGTGCTACCTTCAGACCACAGGTATTCATGTCAGGCAGTGCTCATTGTACTACACTGTGCTCTTTCACTGATGGTTTTTCTTTGAACTTCAGCAACTCAAAAGCCAGGGCGGTGGCGTTTATACTCCCAGCTCTTGTTATAGAATTTAGCACAATATAAACAGTCACGGGACAGCCAGTGAATTGAATTTCTCAAGCAGAGAGAGAGAGAGAAGAAAATGATCAGGAAACTTGAAACAGTTTGGAGAGAGAGAAGAGTAACTGAGGAGGAATGACAGTGTCTAATTGATGTTTGTCTAAGAGATCCAACTGGGGAGGCCATGAGGAAAGACACTGGGATTGGCATTGAAGAGATCACTAACAACTGCAGGTCACCATCAGTCCAAGAGTCCTCTGCCATGATGTCAAGCCCTCCAGGACCTGCCTCATAGGGCAGGCTCATGTCAGCTGAGGGAAACTTAAAATATTAACAGAGATGCTTGGGCCAAATTGGCTTGATTTAACAGGACCCGCTGGCCTTGTAAGGTGCTTCCTTCAGCCTCCTTTTCTTGCTACCTCTTCCTTCCAAACTTCTCCAGGTCCCTTCTCTGCCTAATTAGCACGGGTTCAACCTGAGCTGCATGTAGGCAAGGAGCTCCTACCTGCCTGCCCATCATCACAGGAAGTCCTCTGCAGGACCTGGTTACCTCTCAGGGCTTCTTCTTATGGACAAGTCCACCCCAGCCTGCCATTCTGCAACTTCCATCAGAACTGCCCTGCCTTCATTGCAGCTTCTTTCTCATGCATTGGTAGATTACATTTTATTCTCCCTAACCCCTTTCGGGTGAGAACCCTTTGGGCATCACCTTGCCTTACCTACACCCCTGCCCAGGTTTCCTCTTGTCTTTCTTTTATAAACAGAAGCAGAAAATGAATGATGTTTCCCTGTCACCATGGCCTTGTTCATGCAAGTCTTCTAAGGCTGCTGTGTCTGTTCTATAGTCACATCTCCTTTGCCCTGTCAAGATTCAGGTCTGCTCTACCCTTTACCCTTAAAGCCACAGCTGCTACAATTGCTCATTTGAATGCACTATCTACTCTTTCAGAATTCTCTGTGGGTGTGATATTTGTCACTGAAGTGACATTATTAAATATCACTCTCTTACAAAAAAGACCATTGAAACCAAGCAATAGTTGAAAGCAGAAATACCAAGGAATTTATTAAGAATAACCGAGAAAAAACCTAATGAAACAATAGTAAAAACAAATTTGGTCTATATTATGATTTGTTAAGAAACAAAATCTAGCCGGGCGGTGGTGGCGCACGCCTTTAATCCCAGCACTTGGGAGGCAGAGGCAGGCGGATCTTTGTGAGTTCAAGGCCAGCCTGGTCTACAAAGTGAGTCCAGGACAGCCAGGGCTACACAGAGAAACCTTGTCTCGAAAAACCAAAAAAAAAAAAAAACAAAAAAACAAAAGAAACAAAATCTAAGGAGAAAGAGGAGTAGATGAAATAAAGAATGCGTGGGAAGATAAAAAGAAAAAGAGACAGGCACGATGCCAGAAAAGAAAACAGAGATAATCAAGACCAAAGGAGAGGTCTGATTTGTGTGTCTCTATGAGTATACAGAGGTCAAAGGGCAACCTTGGGTGTCATTCCAAAGACATTTCTATCTTACCTTAACTTTTTCTTCTTCCTTCCCTCCCTCCAGCCCTCTCTCCTTTCTTTCCATCTTTATTTGCTTGCTTTCTGAGATAGTTCTCTTATTACTGACTGGAATTCACCAAGTAGACTAGTTTGTTGGCCAGTGAGCCCCAGGGATCTGCCTGACTGGGTTACAAATGAGTGTTACCACACCCAGCTTCTTTTTATTTGTGGGTTTTAGGGATCTAACTCAGGTCCTCATGCTTGCAAGGCAAGCACTGTACAAATGAAGCTATCTCCCTTGCTTACAGAGGTGATTTTGAGAGTCAGAACTTGAGAGTGTGTCCTGCTTCCTCTAGGCACATCTTTAATAGACAGACCACAGGCTAGGAGTCACAAGTAAGAAGCTGTCAGGAAAACAAAAATAATAGACACCAAATCAGAACAAGATGAAACTTATCTGGACACCTTGCTCCAAACACTTTGGGGGGAATAACAAGACCCACACCCCTAATATATGTACCCTAAAGACCACTATCCCCATCTGGTGGCCTTAAAGATGTGTGTTTTCACAACTGTAGGCACAAATACCGAGAGACCCTTGTTACTTGTCATGTAAGCAAAAGAATGTCATGTAAGCAAAAATAAACAAACAAACAAATAAATAAATGAGGCCTAGGCTTGTCGACATTTCTAGCTCTGAGAGAGGCCTAGGCTTGTCCACATTTCTAGCTCTGAGAGAGTGAGGACTTGTTCCAATTTAATTGAAAGGTGAATTAAGAAGAGGTAGCTGGGGCCTGGAAAGGTATCTCAGTGGTTAAAAGTACTTGCTGCTCTTTTAGAGGATCCAGAGTTCCTAGCATCTACATGCGTAGCTAACAGTTATCCATAATTCTGGTTCTAGGGAATCTGACCCTATCTTAGTTAGGCTTATTGCTGTTATGAGACAGAATGACCAGAGGCAACTCAAAGGCAGCTTGGGGAGGAAAGGGTTTATTTCACTCACAGTTCCATGGAACAGTTCATCATCAAAAGCAGGGAGGACAGGAACTCAAGCAAGGCAGGAAGCTGGAGGCAGGAACTGATGCAGAGGCCATGGAGGGGTGCTGCTTACTGGCTTGCTCAGCCTTTTTTTTTTTTTTTTAAATAGAACCCAGGGCCACTAGCTCAGAGATGGCACCACCCACAATGGGCTGGGCCCTCCCTATCAATCACTAATTAAGAAAATGCCCTACCGGGTTGGTTGCCTACAGCCCAGTCTTATGGAGGCAATTTCTCAACTGAGGTTCCCTCTTCTCTAATGACTCTATTTTGTGTCTAGTTAACATAGAACTAACAAGCATAGACCCCCCCCCCCCGTTCTGACATCCTGGGGCATTAGGCATGAATTAAGTGTAAACACACAGGAACAATGCTCATACACATAAAATAAAATAAATACATCTTTTTAAGAAAAAGAGGTATTTGGCGTAGGTGATTACCAACTCCTTGCTAGATTTCTTCTCTTCTAAACATCTGGAAGTTGTTTTGCATTTTGTCCACCTAGAGTTCTGTCGATTATAAAAAAAAAATCTGATTTGTTAAATGAGTTAATAGTTATAACCTCCTCAGCACACAGAGCATTCAGGTGTTTATCAAATGAATCTCTACCGGCCTTTCCATCTCCCCTCAGTGCTCTCGGGGCCCGGCAGCACTGCAGATCAATCTGCCTCTGCAAATGCCCTTCACTCTGTAGTGATGATGCCCTCCTGTCTTTCTAGCTGACAGTCTACCTGCCTGTCTGCCCTCTCGTCCACAAGCAGCTCTTTCTCCTTTTGCCACCATTTAGACACTGATGCTCCTCAGGCCACCATCTCAGGCCATCTCCCTCCAGCCCCCGTGCCTTTCCACAGAAGCACTTTGCAGGTAACTTATGCCTGGCACCCACCTGACTGCAGTCACTACAGCAAAAGGAAATAATTAGCTTTCCTCAGCCTGGCTGGCAGCTTGTAAAAGAAAATTTGAAGTTAATTTCAATAACAGTTTTCTATCTATTTAATACCAAGAATGCTAGCTCAACTGATTTTTTTTTTTTTATTCCAACTGGGGTTTTGCATCCCTAGCAGCAGCTATGGTCACAGTGGCCTGAAAAGGAGATGGCTGCCTTACCAATGTGGCTTTCCCGTGTTCTTCTTTCTTGAGACTCCATTTCTTTGCCCACGGTGTCTGCTTTCCAATGGGAAGAAACACAGAGAGTTTCTCAGCTAACACAAGTCACTTTTATTTTATTGCGCGTGTGTGTGGTGTGTGTGTGTGTGTGTGTGTGTGTGTGTGTGTGTGTGTGACATTCCAGAGAATTAAGACTACCCAGATTATCTGCAGCTTGCAAGCATCTTGGATGGAGTTAAAGAGCATTACTAACCAGGGACAAATGCTGAGGTGAGGGCTATCCAAGCAAGCACGCTGAAGAGCGTGCCCCAAGAACCACCAGTGTACATGTGGGGCAGAGTATTTACACCAAAAAGGGGAGTCAGCCCAGGGAAGGAAGAAATTTTAAAAAAAAAGCATTGAGGCTGGTCGCAAGGAAGTGTTTGGAGTAGTAATACTTACCTCTCATTGAACCCCTACTAGGTAAACACCTTTAAACAAATTCTCTTGAATCTAACCTCAAAAACTGGTGGCATGATATGAAATACTTAAAAGAAAATCAAGTTCCTAAGTGTTGTGCTGACACGGGTGAGGACAAAATAAATTCTGATCACCTACTGCCTACTATGTGTCAGGCAGTGTGTAGTTGCTAGGGAATGAGATGATAAACCAGAACTGTGTGGTCTCTGCCCCCACTGAGTTTATAGACAGAGGTCCACTGCCCGATATGGTAGCCACTAGCCACATGTGTCTATTAAAATTAATGTTTAGTTCTTTAGTCACACCTACCTGCATTTCATCACGTGTTCATGGCCACAAGTGGACGGACACTGCCAACACTGCACAAAGTTCTGTTGACCAGCATGGAAAGAGGCAGAGGAAGCAATAAGCAATGTCCTCTCCATGTGGTAGAGGTAGGGTAGAAACTCATGAGTGCAAGGGAGCACACTATTAATACTACCACTCTTAGTACACTCAACATGGAGAAACCAAGGCTCACTGAGGCCAGTCAACTCGACCAAGTTCACACACCTGCTAAGTGGGAAAGCTGGGATTTGAATTCAGGGTTGTCTGCTGCACATGTTATTTGGGTTGTTTTATGGGGAAAATGTGTCAACACACAGGTAGGAATTATTTAAAGTGAGAAGGCACCACTTATGGGAAAATGAAATTTTGGGCAAAGGCATAGATGAGCAAGGCTGGCAACAGACCACAGGTAAACCAGTCTGGCTGGAGAAGCAGTGATTTACTGAAATCATGTCCTAGGAGAGGTAAGTTGGAACCTGCCTATCTTGACTAAAAGCCAAGGAACTAAGAAACTTAGTACTACATGAAGTAGAGTCTTTATAGAATATAGAGCATGCAGGAGCATGGAGTGGCCAGAACTGTGCCCTATGAGACAGCAGCAGTGTTTAGGAGCAATTGGCCATGAACGAATCTAGAGAGACCAGTTAAGGATTACAAGGAGATAGAAAGAAAGGGATGGACGAATGAAAGGTGTGAAGGAAGATCAGCATGGAGGACTAGAGATCTAGGGATAGGATTCAATACTTTGTGTCACTGGACAATATCCTTTACTATTATAGACTTCTTTTCTCCAACTGCAAAAAGCCTTGACAGGCCCAGAAGATCTCTGAGGTACCCCTTAGCAATGGTAGCCAGGAGTGTACAAATGCGAATGACATTAGGCTACATGTAGTTTCTGAGTTGGAAGCACTAGTGTATGTGGTGTTAAATATTGAAGCAAAGAAGCTGGCTGTCAAGGACCATCCCGGGATGAAGAGGAAATTATTTTTCCAGTAACAAAGCCCGCTAAGTGTGAGCAGGAGCTAGGCTCTCTTTTATTTTGGGAAGAGGATGAGCATGGGATACAGCGGCTGGAAGGATAGTGAGAAAATGATGGCCTTAAAAATAAAATAAAACAATGGGGTTGTTTTAAAGAAAGTTGTGTAGTTAGAGGGCATCATTTTATATCCTCTCCTCCTCCCAGATAGGTTTTAAAGTGTTTTTGGTCTATGATCCACAGGTAGGAAATACAATTTAGATCAGGTGTCCAGTATTCATACCTGAAAATAAAGGTTTTATGAGACAGCAGTAGACCTTCCTAAGAGCAATGGGCTCTGATATTTTTTGTTGGATTCTAATAATATTTTGTTGGATTTTCAAGAGCTTGTTGCCAACCACTGAATTTATTTTATGATCTATTTGTGTATCAGAACTCAACAAGTTTTCGTAAGTTGGAGGCAAAGGCAGGCCGTCCTGGGCAGACATTCAGAAGTGAGCTGGAGAGGCAAACCGGGGCAGGGATCTAGGCTGGGACAGTTTAAAAGAACGTTTCGCTCCGGCCGGCTGGACCCTGGAACCGCTAGGTGGGACCGTCCCACCCGGATGATGGAGAAGAGGCCTCTTCAAACAGTAGGGTCAGGAGTCCATCCTGACATCGCGTTCTCATCCGGCGTGCAGGGAGCTCCCCCGGCATCCTCCCGAGAGGACTACGCTCCCACTCCCTCCATTCATTCCCCTCGCGTGTCGGCTAGAACAGAGCCCGCACGCGCCGGGACGAAGACACTTTGCCCGGCGACCGGACTGCTGCTGGAGGCAGCGGATCGCGCTCCCCGGCCCGGCCGGCGCGCGCATACACGCCCGCGCGCGCACTCCCAAGCACGCGCACACAAAGTTGTGGCCGCCTTCACCGCGGAGCTCCGGTTGGCGGCTGCGGGCCAGCGCACCGCGCTCTCTCGCACGGCCCGGCTCGCACGGCCGCTCGGCTCCCCTCGGGCGGCGCTCGGCCCCCGCCGACGCCGGGCTCTGCCCTTCGGCTCGGCCTTCCCCGCCTCGCATCCGTGCCATCGGCGCTCGATTGCGCGCGGACTCCCTGGGGCTCTTCCCGGCTCGTTCGCTGGCGCCCGCCCGCCCGCCGGCTCGCTCGCTCGCTCGCTCACCGGCTCGCTCCCGGCTGCGCCGCGCCGCCCCGCCCCCGCCCCCTCCCCCTGCTCCTCACGGGCAACTTTTGCCGGCGCCCCCGCCTCACAGCCATGCGGAGCTGAGCTCCGGCCCGGGCCCTGGCCGCCGCAGCCCGCCCCGGCTCCCGCCCTCGCGGACCCGCCCGGCCCTTGGCCTCGGCGCCCTAGCCGCACCGGGCCGGCCGAGCCCCCCGCT
>CAJQZJ010032348.1:3091676-3128518 GCA_907164525.1 Lophiomys imhausi | reverse complement strand
CCATCCCGGGAGCCCCCACCCCGGGCCCAGAGGGGACCGGAGCCGGCCTGGAGCAGGACCTTATTTCCAGGGCAGAGAAGGCGGCTGGGGGGTGTGTGCCGGTGGGCTGCTGCCCAGAGAAAAGAAATGGGGGCGGCGTGTGGGAAAAGACGGATCCGTGACTGCTTTCTGTTTATTTGTCATAAATGAAGGTGATGCGATCCTCCCCCATTACCTTTAAGTGATCTGCTCTCTACTTGTCCGTCCTCTCTGTTCCCCTTTCCAAACATCTCCACTCCCACCCTTACACTCCTTTATTCTTACCGAGCCTCCGTTTTTTTTTTTTTTTTTGGGGGGGGGTGTGTTGGTGGCCGTGGAATCTGATTGTAAGGGGCCGGGCGGCGAGACAGGGTAGAGATGAAAAGTCCATTTGAGACCCAGGCAGAACAATGAAATAGGCTCAAAATCTCCCCGCAACTGGCGTGTGGAAGGGAGAATGTAGTTTGGCTTTTGGTGGGGGGTTAGTGGGGGGCGAGAGAGGGTTTTCTGGTTCGGCTCGGGTAGATCAGTGCTGTGCACCTTCACCTGGCGTTGGCTGATTTTTCCCATTTGACTGTCTTCAGAAGAAAGAAAAGGTAAGGCGATACAGCTGCCTCGCACACTCTTTCGGTTCTCTTCAGTCAGTTCCGTCAGCTTGCAGCGAGAAAACCAAACCCGAATCAACTAAGTTTTTACACTTCTGTGTGTTTTTGTGTGCTTGTAGTGCGGGGGGGGGGGTTCAACCAAAGTGTGCCTGGTTTTTTTCCAGTTATTTCATCGTGAAAATGTTTCTCTCGTGAAATCATTGAAATAACAGCCTTTTACATAGTTTTAGCGTGGGTCCATCTGGCTTTCTTTCGGTTTTGTTCAGATAGTCTGTGGATGAAATCGCAAATGAGAGGGAAACGGGTTTGCCAGGAACCAAGAGGAGGGGCGAGGGGGAGATTGTAATCCTATAAACCCGGGGAACTGTTGGTCTGAGTGAAACAGGGATCTCATTAATAGTTTTATCTCTGTTAGGAGAGGCTGATTAAAAAAAAAAAAACTTATCTGAAAAGAAAATCTGTTATTAGTTCCAGAGCTCCAAATGAATTAAGTTTCTGCATGAAATAAAGTTACCAGTCAGGCTCTGAATAACGAGGCTGTAAATAACCTATGGACTGTAAATATTTTTTTCCAGAGTCTCTTAGAAACAAAGGGGCTGTTTAGAAAGCAACAGAGAAATGTTATTCCAGGGGCTTTCCTCTTTGATTCTGAAGAACACAAGGTCCATTTAACCGTTCCACAAAACAAAACAAAATTTCTGATCACTCCACCACGTACAACAGGAACATGCCAGTGGGGCTGTGAACATGTAGGAGAGCCCATGTTGGGCATTCATTGTTCATCTGTGTCTAGGGGAGGGGGGCTGCAGTCAAAGCTCCCACTGTCTAGAGTGTTAAAAATGAAACAGTTTTCTCTTTATTAAGTACCTCCTGAGACTCCCTCTGCTGGATACTCGGGGTGAGTATTTTAGAAGGAACTTGGCATTGAATTCACAAGGGTAATAGAGGAATAAAAATTCCTCTTCCAGGGGGTTGGGTAGGTGGATTGGGATGTATTTTGTCAACTTTGTACAAAGCCACCTTGGGAACTTCTTTTATCATGCTGATTATTTTTGAAATTCCTGAGGAATGTCTGATGCCCCCCCCCGGGGGGGGGTGCTAAGTAAAACCTAGCACAGTTGGTCCCAGGACATTGTTCTTTTACTGATTATGTCAGATAAAATGTGTAAGGTGTTTCAGTGGAGGACTGTAGAGTTCAGGGGTCTGAGCTCATAGTTTTATTTTCCAACTCTCCTGGATTCCAGGCAACTTAATTTGTCACCCCTTTCAATCCTGGTCTTCTTGAATTTTATCTGTGGGTTCTCTTAGCTGCTCTTTTGTTGTAGCTTTTCTTCAGTGGGAGCACCTCTTTACATCATCGTTATTATTTTCCCAGTCTTGCTCAGCACTGCTTCTCTACCAGCCTAGGGTCACTCAGCCCAAAGCTCAGGCCTAGTCTTTTTGAGAGAGACACAGGCATGCTATAGACAGAGAAGTGACCTCCATAGTCAGGGACCATGTTCACTCAGTGGTGAGTGTGTCCAAGACTACAGTGACCTCTCCCTTGACCCCCAGTGACAATCTGTGGATTCAGTGAACCTGATTTTTATCATTTTTCAACCAGAACCCAGGGACATATTCTCTCTCTCTCTCTCTCTCTCTCTCTCTCTCTCTCTCGTCTTAAATGAGCAGGGCTTTTTCTGCAGACTTCTCCAAGAAGAGGGATTTCTCCTCTTAATAGTTCCACATGATTCTTCTCAGAAGTCTAATGACACATGAGACTTTTTAGCTGGAATTTCTCAAATGGAGTGTGACTGGAATACTGAGTGAAGGCTGGAATGTAGAAATTTAGACAGGCGTGCTGTTTTTTTAAACAAACCATATTTGATAATATGAATTAGTAAGTGGCAAAGTGTAATCAGTCTTCTAGGACTGTCTTTAAGAATAGGTTTATAAATATCACATTAGTTTTCAGTGACTTGATACTGACCAAGTTAAACTTCTTGTAAAAAAAAAAAGAGAGAATATTTTCTTTAGAAGGTTAAACATTTGCTTTGTGATTATATTTCTCCATCAACTTGCTTACCAAGGCCTTTTGTGTGCAGTGCAAAGGTCAGCCTCAGGGGTCTGCATCTCTATGGGTTCCCAATGAGAGGGACCTAAATTCCAGGTTAACTACATCTCACTTACCTGAGATGTGTGTCTTGTTGGTCAGTGTGAAGGAACCCAAAGAACCTTTCACATTCAGACTTGTAAACACTGGTCTGCTGAAGTCCCTCATCAGATGGACCTGAAGACACCTGGCCAAGATGCAAACCAAGAAACAAGATTTTGAATCGTCTTTCCTCAAAAGAATTTTAGGATGCATTGTCTATAATATCTTTGCCTGTGCTTATGTTTTAAATTTTTAAATAAGTAAATGAAAATGATTGTTTTCCTTGTTACAGTTGAATAGTGAATAAAAACTCATTAGTTTTATCCTTGATACTGGACAGGATGGCAGGACACTCGAATCAGAAAAATGGGAGTTTGAATCTAGCTTATGTATGACCTTGGTACCTTACTTTTCAGAACTTTAAGCCTTTATTGGATTGTGTGAGGATACTGTTAGAACCTGGTATATTTAATAGAGTTTCTTCCTAGAGTGGGCATTTTCTCAGTATGTGTTAAATCCCCCTGTCTTCCGAGTTGCTTACAGTCATAATGACTCCAGGGGAAGCATAACCCTCAAATAGTTTAGAAAACCAGCAATAGCAACATTTCAATTTCAATTATTAATCTCCTGCTATTCCTTTTCTAGTTTGGGAACCAGTAATAATAAACCCCCCATAGCCACAGAAGAAAGAACCTTTTTTTTTTTAACTCCTCTGTGACCTTTCCAGAGTCTTTATTCCCATCAAGCTTCTGCTGGTTTCAGGTAGAGAGCATCTCTCCCAGAGCAACAGTTTTGTGCTACATTAAAAATGTGCAAACAAATAGTAAAGCAGACTCTCAGGGGCTGCAGCTGTGTTCCTGGGTACCCTAAGAATGAATGGTAACCCTTTGCCCTTAGCAAGGACCCATTCCTATACAAGGTGGCAGGCTGGGTAGAGTCCCCAAAGATTGCTTACTGGTTCTTCTCAGAGGAGTGGCTCCTACCCAGACACATGCCAGGGTCTGCCTCACTAGGCGATTAAACATGAACGTCTTACCAAAGAAAATTAGGAGCTTTATGTAATTTATAGCTGCTTACATTCTTCATATTCTGTATTTCCTGTTCCTTCATTCTTTCTTCCGTTCTCCCATAGAGATCAGTCTTAAGGATCTACCTTTGTGGTTTGTACAGAAAAAAGTAGTGATGATCAAGAGGGTAGGACATGTGTGCGTTTTTTTATTGTTCTCGGAATACATGTTTTACTAGTGCTTTCTGGTAGCCTTATATGATAATTCAACAGTTTAGGGTTGCAGTCAAAGGCTAGATTGAGAATATCCCAGCAGACTTTGTGTAACCACTAATAGAGTGTGAACTTGAAAGACCCAAGCTCATAATAGCTCCATTTCATGTTACAATACCTTGTTGAAGGAGGGGAGGGGAACCCAGAAAATCGAAACTGGAGAATACAGGAAGATCTTTACTTTTTCTTTAAAAGAAACTGAGAATCTTGGAGTTTGATAATGGTGATTATAACTTAGACTGTGATTTGGACCATGTACTTTCTGCACTCTACTCACTGCACTCTGTTTGTTCCCTCATTCTGCAGACCAGGGTGCATCTGTCATGTATTCATTTGGCAAACATTTACAAAGGCTCTGCTGTGTCCTGGGCCTCATGGCAGGTTCTGTGTTTGGAGAATTGACAAAGACTTGGCCTCTGACCTCTGGGAGTTCAGGAATAGGGGAAGTGAAAGTCAAAATATTTAAACTCAGTATAGACCCACTGGGGACTGGGTCTGACCCAGAGGCAATGGTTGTTTGTCTGTTTTTTTTTTTTTTTTGTGTGTGTGTGTGTGGGTGACAGTTCTTACATATTTTTGTTTTCTTAAAGTGTAAAGACCCCAACTTGTTCTATGTTGAAATGTTTTCCTCAATTGAATTAAATTTTTTTTTATGAATTCCAAAGCTTCTCATTATAGATTTCCTTAGAAATTTCTTAAATATTATTATTTTTTTTTTGCAGAGGATGTTGTTTTCCTCTTTCATTATTTAACTTTTATTGCATATCCTCATCAGTGCAAATACTGTTTGCACATGCACATGCTGCTGGGGTATTTTTTGTTTTTTATATGTAGAGTTGAAGACTGTGTTGTGAATGGTTCTCCCATCCATGTGTGCCTGTTGGAGATTTCATTCCTGGCTTCACTGTCTCACTTGTGTTCCACTATGCGATATGTGCCACCATGCCTGCCCCCCTGCTGAATATTTTTTAAACTCTTGTCTGACATCCTCACCCCCAGCCACGGTGCCACCTTCTGCTTATCTCTATACATCCCTTTGAATTTCACCTGTCTATTTCTGGCTCTTAGGGTCTGTCCTAAATGTCTGCTGCAGGACAGACAGAATGCAGAGGACATAAAAGTGTCACAAACTCGAATTATACCTGATTTGAAGAGGAATGCACAGAGTCTTTATGACTCATCGTAATATTAGTTCACCCAGGTTAGAAAGAACGTTTGTCAAATTCTGTATAGATTTCTGAGTCAGCAAAAGCCATACCTGTTTTACCAGTCAGTGAGCCAGATGTTTATGAGAGTGGTTACAAGACCAACTTCCAGAGGGTATCCTCCTTCTTGACTGTCTAGAGCCAGTAGAAAGGGCAAAGATATAATGGACTGTCTCATTGTCACCAGGTCATTGTCTATAGATGACTTTACTGTTAACAAAGTAAGCTAGGGAAATTACCAAAAAAGTAGCAAACCTTCAAAAGTGAGAAGCAGTTTTGCTGTGTCACTTATTTGTAAACGTGATCCTGGGTAGATTTGTAGTGATTTAGGTAGTATTCTGTCCTTAACAATTCTTGCCTAACCATTTTTGTCCTAGTACATTCTGATCAATTAAGTGCCATAGTTAAGCAGAATTAAGACTGATTGACTCTTTTGTGTGTGCTAATGTGTAGACATTATAAAACCTCTGTCACAGAAAGACTGTCATTGAATACATAGTAGAACAAGGGCACCCCTCCCCTGTTGGTTCTGTCCATCTGCAGTGAGAAATTGCTGTGAAGCACTTTATAATGTGGGATGAAAAAAAGCACTTTTCATCCTCACAGTTAGGGATCACATCTTGATTACAAAGGCTTTTTGTGAAAATGGGGCATTTCCCTTCATACCAATATTTTCTTATTCAATCTGCAAATTATTCTTCAATTATAAAGTAACTTTTCCAAGGGTTTTTCATAATCCATCATGTCAGTTCTTTGTAGAAATTTGGCATCACTCTATTTAAGAAGTCGATTTCTGTGGTCTTTGTACATACAGCCTGTAAAAATCACACGGTAAAGATTGGAAAACAGGTTTGTTGCTAATTGTGGAAGGTTTTCTGTGTTGTTCCCCCCCACACACATTCCCCTCCCCCCTCAATAAAGAATTTACTGAGCTATGACAAAAACCAGATTGTAAATTCCTGGAATTCTGCAGAAAGACAGTGAGTTTACCCTCCACATTCTGTGTACCTGCATCTGGTCATCAGAATTTACACTAACAGCAGGAATATTCAGGTAGGAAGGAGTTTCACAGATTCTTATGCCAGCGAGACAGTGAACGGACACTTGAGAAGGCATACACAATCCATTTCACTCTGGGTCATTTATATCTGCGACTGCAGCCTAGAATGATCACTGTTACTCATTAAGTATGGCCTGCACCATGAGGGAAAGATTAATTATTTTTAGCTTACTGAGATGGGGAGGCTTTCTAATGTATTACAGAAATGGAAATGGTCAAAATAAACTTTTATCTGATTATAGCACAACTCACTCTGAAAGAATTTAAGGCCACATAAAGGGTTAAATTTCTAGTAGAGAGGAAAATTAATTTATGTAGATCAGTTTTGTGCATCAGCCTATTCCAGGGAAGCTGGATAAATGAGGCAGTCCTTTTCTAAAGACAACAGAGACAGCCAAAGCTCTGTGGTGGCTTAACAAGGTGAATGAGCAGAGTGCATAATGGGATTCATTTGCAAAGTAATTTTTGCTTGGCTGGAATGGTAAGCACAAAACAGACCAGCAGATGAGGACAGTAAGTGTTTTGGATCAGTTTTCAAAGGCTTAAAAGGGGTTCCAATTCAAGAGACATTTTATGGTGTGAAGGGGACTGGTATCAAAATGATACTTGAACCAGGTAATTTTTAGTGGCCTGGATGTAATAGAAGGAGGGAGGGAACTTGAGAGAGCCTGCCAGGAAGCTAGGTACTGTGGCATTAGGTGTGAATATTCTGGAGATGGGCTAGCATCTGGGTTGAGTACAGAGTATCTGTCAGGGGGTCCAGCCCAGAGGCACAAGAAGATTTTCTTCTGTGTATTTTGCTTTCCTCCTGTACCTCTGCAGGGATCTAGAACCTGGGACACTTGCTGGTTTTGGCAAAACATTTTTTTCTATTCTTTTAAGAATCTCTCTCTCTCTCTCTCTCTCTCTCTCTCTCTCTCTCTTTCTCTCTCTCTCTCTCTCCCCTCCCCTCCCCTCAGGGTTCTTACAGTGTTGGGGCCTTCTTGGAACATAGTGCAACCTGGTAGGGCCTTCACGAGTTAGAGTTCCACCTCTGACACATGAGGATCCTAAAGTCTAGATCAGTGAAGAGGCTGCAGATGCTGCCTAGAGAGGCTAAGGTGGGGGTGGCATGGAGCTACAGCAGTGTACACAGAAGGCCACAACAGCCTAGAATGCTGAGGACAGCTTCCTGGCTCCCAGGTTCCTAGGATTCATCAGAACCACTTCTTGCTGTCCCCAGTCCTTGGGGGGAGCTCCTGGCTTCTAGTCCCCTGGGGTGCCTGGAAGCCTGCAGTATTGCACTGAGGCCAGCACCTAAATGCTGTGTTTTTCTTTCCTGAGGTGAACAAGACCTTCAGCTCTAGTATTTTCAGTCTTCTGTTAGGAACTCATTCCTTATTTTTCCCTGAACAAGTTTGCAGCTTGTCACTATGGGCTACTTATTAACAACAGAAAATCACAGGCAAGGGACCAGAATGATCATGACTAGTTTCACAGAACCTCAAAGCTCTTTTAAGTCATTAAGGAGCTTTTAAAACAATTTTGCCTTTCTGAGGTCCAGTTTTGAGTCATTCTTGCCCTTTGACATGACCACAAACTTGAGACTTAACCCTGCTTTCAATAACAACATGACCTCAGCTGGGATTCTGTGAGCTCACTTGCACTGCTGTTGGTTTTGACCTGGCTTGGAGGTGTTCTGTCCTGCTGAGTGACTTTTTGACACAGACTTTATTTACCACTGGTGAGAGCACAAACAAAGGGTAGGCTTGCTTTGACATTAGCAGATCTTGTGACAGAAGTGCATCATGAGACCCCATCTGACTACCTATGCCACTCTGTCTTCCTGGTTCCACACCTCTTCTTGGGACCTGAGGTGTCCCATGGATTCCTGTCAGGCCTAGGAGTACATACCTACAGACCCCACCATCCTAGCCATGGTCATCCTGGGTTGCTTAGTGAAACTGACCCATGTCCTTTGACTTGCTAAGGTAGCTCCACTAGTCAGCATGTTCCTTCCTCCAGTGAAACTTCATGGAAGGCCTAGGAATTGTGATAGCTATTCTGTTGTGAGTCTTGGCCCCTGGAACCTAGGGGCCTCCCCTCCTGCTCATCCTTGACAGCATCTCTCCTCTCCATTTTAGCTGCTTATTATCTACCCACAGGGCCCCTCTGCCTGTTTATTCTTCTGACTGTGACTCTTGGGCATGTTTGTACTTTGTTACTCTGGTAGGTGGGAGGGTCTAAGGGATGTCATAGAACTCTCTGAAGCATATCTTTGTGGGACACTATCTTGGAGGACCATCAGTCACCTAAAGGCCTTGTTAAAACATGAGGCCCTGCCGCTGAGTTTCTGTCCTGTGAAGTCTGTGGCAGGCCCCAGCTGCTTTTCCAGTAGAAAGTCTTTGTTTTGGAGGAATGTATTCTTAATGAAGGATCAGTGCAGGTTTAAAACCAGATAGCTATTTAGATGAACATTTTTCTTAGATGTATGGGGGAGAGACCTGACATTAGCATGATTGGCAGTCAGTCCTGCTGCCTCTGTTGCCATGACTTCTGGAGATGCTCAGGAGTGTGCAGAGGCTGCCTCTGTCCTCTCATGTACCTTCCCATTCACTCTGGCATGTCAGCAAGTGCAGGAGTTACTTCCTTTGGGCCTTTCACAGCCAGCTAGTCTGCAGTGGTGCAGCTTGGGTCTGGGACCCTGGAACAGACTGGGCAGTCATCATCACATAGTAACATATTATTATTAGCTAACATTTAAGAGCTCTGTGATTTTCTCCATTTATGGAAGGGGAAATTGAGGCTTAGCACTATTTAATAATGTATTCAAAGCCTTCTGACCAGTCATAGTAGAGCCAGAGCTTAAACCTGAGTCTACCTGACACCAGCTTGCTCTTGTCTTGACATGCAGGCTGCCCTCTTTCTCACAGGTTGGTAGAATGGCCTAGATAACACACATTAAGGTTGTGTCTAGAATCCTGCTTAGAGAAGAAATAACTAAGTTGAGACTATTGGTGCTAGATTGTTAATCTCTGCAACACAAATGTTCTTTATCACCAATCCAGACAAGGTAGTGAGTGTGCAGTGGCTGTAGTGGAGAAGGGGGTCAGCAAACCATGAACCCATTTTGAGCAAGGAGGTGTTTTGAAAAGCTGATTATGACCATGCAGACTTATCAAACATACAAGGTTGCCTGTTGCATTGTATGAATTCACTGCATCCGTGTGGCATTGCTTCAGGGTTGACTGCACAGTTAGTATGCTGTACAGATGACACAGGAAGGTGAGGTGTCCCATCCTGCAGGATAGGCCAATACCAAGCAGCCTACATCCAACTGGTGCCTTTTGTCATCAGCTTAATCCTGTGTGGTAGAGACTTCTCAACCCTTGCAGATAAGGGGGCAGAATTAGTACATATGTTGATTTTTTTTCCAGATATAAATGACTTTTGTTTCAGTCAAAGTCTGAGTATTTTAAAATAGCAGAGACAGATTTATGCCACTTTCCTTGAAAGATAAGGTGGTGGGCATAGAAATCAGGCCTGAAAGGGAAGAGTAGTAAACCCAGCACAAAAACAAACCACACCACTCACTTCAATTTTAGTATGACTTATTTTTGTTTGTTTGTTTTTGTTTTGTTTGAAACTGGATCTTTCTATATAGCCCATACTAGCTTCTCAGCCTCTCCATGTAACAAAGGCTGGCCTAGATTTCAAGATCATCCTGCCTTAGCCTTCCAAATGGTAAGATTATAGGGTTGTGTTGTCACACTCTAAGACATGTGTACGTGTGTGCACGTGTGCTCGTGCACGCATGCGAATGCAGACAAATATTTCTTGGGATAAAGCCCAGGGCCTTCCACATTTTAATCAAGTGCTTTACCATGAGCTGCAGCCCAGGCTGGCCCCTAGCAGGCCATATGACTTTTCTTATCTTTGGGAAAGACTAAATGAGCCAAACTTTAGACTCTGCTGCCTGAGAGTGTTTAACAAATGATGGAGAAGGAGCCTAAAGTGAGGAGAGGAAAGCTGGTTAGACAAATGGAGTGGTACAAAGTGACAAGTCATATCGTATTATGCTACATTCTCATAAATCTTATGTGACTAAAGCATGAGATTCAACCAAAATCAACCACACTCACCATGCCAGAGACTGTTCTAGGTGCCTAGTGGACAGCATTGTACCAAATGGATAAAACTCTGCCTTGGAGCAGTTTGTGTTGTAGTGAATGAAAGTGAATAGTCTAGTTTGGCTTTGTTGTTGTTGTTGTTTTAAGCTTGAAGGAAATAGAAGTAGACATTTATTTAAATCCCTGGAAAGGTTGAAATTTCTAAGATTAGAATCTGTAGATGAAATCACAGGAAAATATCATTAATATTGTCAGAGTAAACATTCTCTAAATGTTAAGATTATTTCTGGCTTTATCATCATGAATTATTCCTTAGGATAATTCCCTGTAACATTAAAGTTTGTCTGGATTTTAAGATCTGTTCTTGAAATTATGTTTACCAGGTCAAGGGATTTGAACATTTATCATGTTTTAGATATGTACCAGTAGATTAACTTCTTCCTCAAAGTATTTTCAAACTAAGCAAATCAAACGGCCTAGATAAAGATTTAAATGAGCCCTCCTGTTTATTGTGGAAGTAAATGAGTTTCTTGCTGCACCTGTGTCTGAACCCTGCTCTGTAATTCTTTTCTCCTCGAGTGACATGTGTCTCAGACTTTCAATATCACTTTAGTGTGTTAGTGACTCTCAAAGTTCCATCAGAAAAAAAATCTCGGAGTCATGAAGCCAACAGTTTACTTGACATGTCTATGTAGAGATCTCATTGGCATCTCAACTTTAACACATCTAAAGAAAAAATGTGTTGGTCACTGTATAAAGTGTAATGGAGTTCCATGCTTTGTTTCTACGCTGTGTGTTCCACATAGGAGTCTATTCAGAAACACTGGACTCACCCATGCCTTTGTTTACTTCATATTTAATCTAGCACCACTTTTTACTGATTTTTTTTTTGCTTCCCCATTTTCATTATTACCTGTAGTTATTAGCTGTAGTTATGTTCTATAAAGTTGTTGTGACCCTGAATTAGTGAACAGTGAGCCATTCTTGGTAGGGAAAATATAGAGCTAATTTCCAGTGAGTTTTTGGTCATAGTTTCAGTTGGTCACTACATGGCATCAGTAACACTGGTGTGTTAAGTTAAAAAACAAAGTACCATTGGTGTAATGATATTGTAAGTTGGTACACACTATGTGTTCTGACATTACATAGGTTTGTATAACAATGTTTTTATGTTTCTACTTACAGACAACTTTATTTGAACTCTCATTTGTGTATGTGTGTGTGTAAGGGAGGATAAGGAGGAGTGGATATACATGTGGGCATGTGTGTGTGGAAGAGAGGATAAGGAGGAGTGGATATACATGTGGGCATGTGTGTGTGTAAGAGAGAATAAGGAGTAGATATACATATGGGCATGTGTCATTTGTGTATGTGTCTGTGTGTGTGTATGTGTCTGTGTGTGTAAGAGAAAATAAGGAGGAGTGGGTATACATATGGGCATGTGCATGCTGTGGCTCAGGTGTGGAGGTCAGAGGACAAGTTTGTGGAGTTGCTTTTCTCCTTTCACCTTTACGTAGGTTGAATTTAGGTCACCAGGTCTAGTGACAAGTGCTTTAACTGCTGAACTATCTTGCTAACATTGATCTGACAGCCAGCAGTGCTATAACTAAAGCTCAAATGTGCTTATCAAATACATGATCTTTTTTCCTTATAAGGAACATCTCAGCACAGTGCTGAAAACTTCAGCCATTTTAAACAGCAAAATCAACAACAACAACAACAAAAACAGAAAAAAAAGAAAACAAAATAAAAAAGCTTGGAAGCTGGGCATGGTGCCACACACATTTAATCCTAGCACTCAGGAGGCAGGCATATCTCTATGAATTCAAGGTTAGCCTGGTCTACAAAGTGGATTCCAGGACTGCCAGAGCGGTTACACAGAGAAACCCTCTCTCAAAAAACCAAACCAAACAAACAGCGAAGCAAGCACAAAAAGACCAAAAAAAAAAAAAAAAAAAGCACCATATATGGTGTATAGGACAGTTGTTCACCATTTAAGAGCTGAAATAAGTCAGAACATCACTTTCTGAGCTTCAGCTAGGGACAAATATGAGGGAAGCATGACTGCTCTTCTGTTCTGCTGCTCTGCTCTTGTATGGGAATGAGAGGAGAAAGTGCCCTGAGTATTGATTTTGGGGTTACAAACTAATTTTAGTGAGTAGATGAATTTACAGCACAGAATCCTGAGTAAAGAAAGTGCACTGTGAATTGTGAACCTGATCTCCCTACTGCCATACCTACCCTGAGGCTGGCGAACTTTCTCAATAAAAGTCCAAATAACAGATCCCTTGGACTTTGAGCAACACCTTGTATACCATAGTAGCTCAGCTCTGTAGTCCTGTGGAAGCAGCAGACAGGTTAGGCTATATTCTATTTACAAAAGTAGACTTTGGCTGAATTTGGTACCATTAACCCACCATATTCTGTTACCTGGACGTGTGTGTGTGTGTGTGTGTGTGTGTGTGTGTGTGTGTGTTTGTACATACATGTGTATGTGCCAGTGGTGAACATTAGAGGTTGATGTCAGATGTCTTCTGCAACCATTCTGGTTTTTTGAGACACGGTCTTGCACAGAACCCACTGATTTGGCTGACTGGCTAACCGGTAATCCCTAGGATCTGCCTATTTCAGCTTCCCCAGCACTGGGATTATTATGGGCATGCACCACTGCACCCTTTTTATTGAATTCTGGGAATGAACTTAGGTTCTCATGATTGTGCCACAGGCCTTTTACAGACAGCTATCTCCCAGCCCCATGATCTAACTTTCTAAATTGGCTCCTCACAGATATTCTTCCTTTCTTCTTCCTCCCCCCCCCCCCCCCCCCCCCCCTCTCTCCCTCCCTCCCTCCCTCCCTCCCTCCCTCCCTCCTTCCTTCCTCCCTCTCTCCCTCCCTCCCTCCCTCTCTCTCTCTCTCTCTCTCTTCATTTCTTTCTATAAGTTTTGTTTTGTTTATTTTGAGAGAGATCTCTCAACATAGCCCTGGCTGTTGTGGAACTTGTGTAGACCAGGCCGGCTTTGAACTCACAGATACCTGCCTGCCTGTCACCCAAGTGGTGGGATTAAATGTGTGTGCCACCACATCCAGCTCTCATGTCCATTCTTGAGTCTCTCCAGCATGCCCCATAATGACACTAAGTGACATTAGATCCTATCACTCTGCTACTTCAGATATGCATGTGCTTCCCATCCACTTTCAGTACAGTCCCACATTCTGAATAGCAGAGGTTACAGCAATTCCTGCTTATGTCTCCAGTCTCCTTTGATGTCAGCTTCCTCCCCTAGTTGTCACATTCTGGCTCTTTCAGTTCTGTGGCTGTTCCCATGCCCTTATGTACAGAGTGCCTGGTAAGCTCCTACTCATTCTTCAGTCCGAATCCAAATGTCACTTTCTACCCCCAACATTCCCTGACCCTCACTGTCAATCATAGGCTGATTTCTAATGTCGGAGTATCCTGTTTTGTTTTTTGTTTTTCATTCATAGCATGTAAGGTTTTCATGTATCTGTTTTGGGTAACCCTGTTTTCTACTTTCTTCCCCCATGAGGCTGCAAGCCCACTAGGAGAGGAATGTGTTATGGTGGTCTCCACCATGTTATAGTTACACACTGCAGGGGTACTGAGTAAACAACCACAGCATAAGTATGCTCACACACATTTTAGAGAAAATGCAGTGGTGATTCAAAACAAAAATGACCCATCAGTGGTTGTGAAGGCATGTCTGTATTGCCAGAGGGCAGTTCTGAGGCAGGAGTTCTGCCATCAGGTCTATCTAGTTGAAGCTTTCCCTCCCCAACAGAAGTGCTGTGTTTCCCCCTGAGCTGTTTTGACTTCACTGGTAAGGTTTTCAGGTGGGGAGGTGGTGATGAAGTGTGCGTGTGGAGGCATTTCAGCAGGCCCTGTGAAAATTGACTTTGCTCCAGTTTTATCCCTCTTAGACCTTGACTGGTAGATTTTTATTAAAACCCTACCATCTAGAAAAGAAATTTATTCATACTGTATTTCCATAATTGAAATATCTTTTGAATCTGATACACTGAAATCAGCATTCACTATAAGATGATGTCCTGCATCTAGTTGTGAACTTCCTTATAGTTCCTTTGATTTGCCAGAGAAAGATCTAAGCAATGGTGTTCCAATGTGGAGATTATTCTAAGTGATTCCAAGAATCCTGCATGCCACCAGGAAGATAATCATTTTTTAGATGGGTTTAAGTTAATGGGAATCTTGAAGCCTTATTTAACTCCTTGAAACACTGTGTGGCATAGAACATTAGAAGATAAACAACAGTATACAAGGCATGTTCCTGTTCTGCTACTACAGATTCTGCTACAGATTCCCTCATGCTTTAAAAATATTATTCTTTCTAGATATTACCACAGTTACACTTTTCAGGTTTTTCTCTATAAATAGAAATGTGAAATCTTTTTTAGATTAAATAATGTTAATTGTTTCATGATCTGTTTTTTATGCTAACTTCATATTTCAGTGAAACTTATTTAATAATTTATTCATACTGTATTTTCATACTTGAAATGTCTTTTGAGTCTGGTACACTGAAGTCAGCATTCACTATAGGATGATGTTTTGTGTCTGGTTGTGAACTTCCTTATAGTTTCTTAACCATGTGCAGTCTCCTGTTGAAGAACACAGGCAATTGTGTTGACCCTCATACCTGCTAAGTGAGTAAAGTGAGATTTCTGTAGAGGGGATAAACTTACTTCTTTACTCTCTAATTTCCTATGCCTGAGGTTTTATTAGGTTCAAGTTAACTGGAATGCACCAGAGCTGGCTCTGTAGTTTTGCTCTGAAAACACCCACAATTGGCACTGCCACGCTTGCACCACACTCCACTCTCACACGCAACACATTGAGGCACTTGTTTGTCTCAGATGCCACCCACACTATCTGTTGTTAAACTTTTGGAGCTTTGTTGGTAGTGAGACATAACATTTCAATTTAGTTTCAGTTTATATTTCTTTTATCATAAGTAAGATTATATGTTTATATATTTAACTGGCATCTTCTATTTGTTCTATGTATATTGTGTTCTGAACTTTACAGTTTTCTCAATATTTTGTTGATCTTTTCTTATTTATAATAGTTCTTTATATATTGTCTTTGAAGTGAGTTGTAAAAATTGTTTTTCTAGTTGATTATGATGTTTAGCCCATCTCTTTAATTTAATGTAATCAAATTTATCTCTTTAAAATGACTTGTATTTTGATTCCAAGTTAGATTTTTTTTTTTTGTATCTTGATTTAGGTTCCTTTTTGGTATTATTAAAGTCTCTTTTTTCCATTTATATGTTGATTCATTTGGTTTTTTTTTTTTTACTTTATTTTTTATTTCTTCAAGTTACATCTCAATTGAAATCCCCTCCCTACCCCGCCTCCAGTCCCACCCTCCCACCCTCTTCCGCCTCAACCCACCCATCCCCTTCCTTTTTTATAAGTTTAAGATATATCTTTTCCCCCCAAACAGCTCCCCCTTTCAGTCCAACAAATGGCTCTTGCTCTTATAATAATAAATACAATACAAAACAACAGAGGTAATTAGGCCAAAATTATGAGAGTTATATGGCTTGGCATACAATCCCAATGTCCAGTCTATATGTATTTGGCACCTGACTTCAACATTCTGCTGTCGACCTATCTCCATGAGTTTAAAGTTCTATATCCAATTCTTTCATCACAATTTAAAAAGCATCTTCTTAGAACACCCTCTTGATTCCCAAACAACTCAAAATTTAACTATGAGACTCTAGCTATCTATTCTTCAACCACCTCAGAGACCTGAGAGGGACAAATATATCTGATTATATAGGAAGTACAGGGCTGCAGCTTCCCAAACTAAGAAATGACATACCAGTGGCTGCCTGGACAGCTCCCATTTTCTCTCCATACATTACAGCATCAATCTTCATGAAGATTCATTTGGTTTTTAAGCTAGGATAGTATATATTCTGAGCTTTGAATGTTGTTTTACATTTTTCCAGGACTGAGTTGTCCCAACACCATTGTTTAAAGGTTTCTATTTTTGCCATGGTATTGTAATGTCATAACATGTTCTGTAAGTAGGGTCTACTTTGGATTCTGTATATGTTTCCACTGCTGGTAATTATCGAAGCCTGAGGCTTTTAATGCCTGAAAAGACTAGTTCTCTCTCATTGTGTTCCTTCTGCAGAGTACTACTGGCTATTCTCTGTGTTTGTTTTTCCATTAAAACTTTAGAATCAACATAATTTGATTCCAGGAAAAAATAAGCCTGTTAACCTTTCCATTGAGTTCACCTTAAATTCATAAAGTACTTAAAAGGGATCAATGTCTTTCTGAAGTTTAGTCTTCCTAGTTAGTGTCATTTTTCCTGTGTGTTCTTTCTTATGTGCTTTAGTAATTTTGAAAGTTTTATTTTTATAGACTAACTTTCAATCTACTTCTTACAAATAGTGAATTTCTTATTGATTCCTACATGTATTTCTGACGGCTTCATTGAGATTTACACAAGTCACTTTTATAAAGTATGGAATTTTAGTATATGCACAGAATTGTGTGTCCATAGCTACTTTGTACCTTTACATTTTTCCTATCCCCAAAAGGAACCCTGTACTCGTTGTTCTTCATTGTCCTCCTCCTCCTTCCTCTGGAGACCCCTAGTCTGCTTGGTACTCTGGACATCTCTTATAAATGGAATCATAAGGTGTGTGGTCTCTTGCAGCCGGCTCCTTTCACTTAGCATAATGTTCTTGGGCATCACTCATGTTATAGCATGTGTTTGCATTTTATGCTAGCTATTTTTGTGTGTAATGATATCTCATAGTGGATAGTTGTGGTTTCTTCTCTCTCCCATTCCTCTATATATTAGTTCTCACTTGTAATTCACATTGGTGAGATCTCATGAGGGCAAAGAACAGGCTTTCAATTCTAAAACCACAATGCTGACATAGTGCCTGGCAAATATTTGGTATTTAATAAAATGCTTATTGAGTCAGTGATTGGATCTGTTATGTTTCTAGGCCACCTCTACTTTTTAAAGTTAAAATCTGTTTTAGCACATACAAATTAATTTCTGTTTTTCCCCAGGCACAGCATAATTAGAGGGAGGGTTGCTTTTCTCCTCTGGGAAAGTCATGTGTTATATCCAACAGCCTGGCAAAAATAATTTTGTATGCTATGTGGTTTGTGATAATCAGCATTCCTTTTTCTTACATTAAATCAAGTGACTGTTGAGTTGCTGGTACTTATGACCAAGAGTCTCATTGTCTTTTCAGGAGGATGATTTTTACCACTAGACTATGGGTACTGAACAAGTTGCTAGCAAATAAAATACAAAAGAGAGAAAATGGGTAAAGGTATTGTTCTGGGGTTTAGAACAGGGAGTGTTGAATGAGCTTGATCAGCTTATATTATGTATTTAAGCAGAAGTCCTGGGCCGGGCGTGGTGGGGCACACCTTTAATCTCAGCACTTGAGAGGCAGAGGCAGGCAGATCTCTGTGAGTTCCAGGCCAGGCCTGTCTACCGAGTGAGTTCCAGGACATCCAGGGTTGTTACACAAAGAAACCCTGTCTGGAAAAATAAAACAAAACAAAGAAAGAAAAAAGAAAAAAATGGATGTCAAGCTAACTTTAAAGAACTTATGAGAGGGTTCAAGAGATGGCGCAGCAGTTAAGAGCACTGGCTGCTCTTCCAGAGGACCTGGGTTCGGGTCCCAGCATGGAAGTTCACAACCATCTGTAACTTCAGACCTGGGGAATCTGTTATCCTCTTCTGGCTTGCATGCACACATGCAGGCAAAACACTCATATACATGAAATAAAAATAAAAATTAAAGAACATATGAGAATATATCTAATGCACTTGTTGGGTAGGGGGCATATTGGAATTCCATTTATCTTCCACTTACATATTTAAGAGACCATAGCTGAAATATATGTAGTTTATAAGGAAAGAGAAATAATTAAAGGTCAGAAAAAGCATGTTTTTAAAAATATAAATATTTCAAAGAAGATGTTTTAATTAGGTCAGATGATATATGTGCAGAGGTTGGCAGAGACTTTTGGATATGATTCAAAGATTCAGAGATACACAATATTAGTTTTTTTGTTTTGGTTTTTTTTTTTTGAGACAAGGTTTCTCTGTGAGTTCAAGGCTAGCCTGGTCTACAGACTGAGTCCAGGCTAACCAGAACTACACAGAGATTCCTGCCTCTGCCTCCTGAGTGCTGGGATTAAAAGTGTGTACCACCATGCCTGGCCCAATATTAGATTCTTATATGACTTCTGTTTTGTTTCAAAATATGATTGTAAACATGATTATTACATACTAGGCATGTTTGTTTTGGTATGGAAAAGAGAGGGAAAGAGGGAAGAAGGGAAGGAAGAAGAGAGAGAGATTGACTAATTGATCATTCATTCATTCATTGGTTACATGAGATAAATTGATTTCCCTAAAGTGTCTTGGTCTGAGAGATGGCAAAGGTAAAACACAGTTTATGCATTTACTGTAAGAAAATACTTGTCTGAAAGGAACAAGGACAGAGGTAATACTTGAAGGTCAGATAGATAAAAACATTAGCTTGAACCAAGGGTTTGAAAGCCACAGGAAGCAGATCTTATAAGACCAGAACCAGGACCACATGCTGAAATCTCTTAGCAGCACTCCTGAGGACAAGCGTTCTTTGGTCCTTTAGGTGTTCAAGATGAGTGAGCACCTTTGAATGCATAAAGTAGCTGGTGGACTAGGTGACCTTTACAGATTATTGGAGAGATGGCCTCATAGTTAGGACTGTGCAGTGTGTCACTGCAAGGGAAGACAGGAAGAAGTGGGAAAAGTCATGATTCCCTTGTTGGTTAGGCATATCTGTTTAGAGACTGGTGAGGTGGTAAAAAAGCTGTTGGTAGTCTGCTTTGGGTTTTATGTACTGTTCATTAGAGTTGGTTGAGGTGTGTTTATCTTTAAGGGACAGAAACCAAAGTCAGAGTGTTAACATAAAGGAAAGCTCACTGTCCAACAAGTTGGTTATAAAAGACAAATACGAGCTGGTGAGGTGGCTCAGAAGGTAAAGGTACTTGCAAACCTATGATCTAAGTACAATCCCTGGGACTCACATAAAGAAGAGAACCAACTTCTCAGAATTGTCTTCTATTGTCCATACTATGGCACTCATCTGTCTCCACACATATCACACTAATAATAATAATAATAATAATAATAATATTTTGAGATGTCTCACTATGTACTATGTAGCCCTGGCTACATAGTCTATGTAGACCAGACTCGCCTCAAAACTCAGAATTCTGTCTGCCTCTGCCTCCTTAGTGCTGATATTAAAGGCATGTATCACCACATCTGGCCATAATAATAAACATTTTTTTATGAAGAAAACAAACCAAACAAAACACCAACACTCCTTCCAATCTACTCCACCATTCAAGATGTGTTCAGAAGATAGCTGTTGCCATTTCAGCTATCACATCCAAACTCAGCAGGGGAAGAGAGCCAGTTCTTTCTAGCTAGGCCTTTTTACAAGCAAGAACACCTTTTCTAGAGGCTCCTGGCAGACCATCCTTCACATCTCCTGGCCAGGATAGTATTACATATCAGTCCCTAAGTCAGGGGATAATGGCAAAGCAGTGGAATCAAACCAATCAGGCTGTGTTCAGCCAACACGGGATCAGAGTGAGCCCCAAGGCTGATTGCTCTTGCATAATTAGGGACATCTCTGTGCTTTGATTATGTCACCCATGTGCATCATCCATTGGTAGTCAAAGAATCATAGACTTCCACATGACTTCAAGTCACCCATGTTTCCTGTCCAGGTCAGTGAGAGTGTTTGGTCCTCTCTAGTTTTGAACTCCATCATGGTCTCTGCTTCACACCTTTGCCTTCTTCCCCAGCAGCTGTCAGATGACAAAGGAAATTTATCTGTGAGCTTATGTACAGAAGAGAGAATGTTGCCACACCCCTGGCAGATATATAGTTATATTTTTTTAATTAAAAAAATTTAAATTGTCATAGTCTTGCTGTGTGATGTTGGATGACCTCAGACCTGAAATTCCTCTATTCAGCCTCCTAGGTGTTGGCATTATAGGTGTGCGCTACCATAACTGGCTAATGTTTTAGAAAAATTGTTTATTTGTTAGTTTGTTTTGTTTGTTTCTTCAGTGCTGGAAATCAAACCTTGGGCCTTGTATGGTAGACAAATTAGCTATAACTGAGCTTCAGCCCCATCCCTTTAATAGCCCAGGAATAGCTGAACTGCTGTAGATTTTACTAGCAGGCTCGCCATTTGTCCATACACGCCTGCACATATGTGTACATCTGACTGGATTTGTTTTTGATGGAGCTGGTTTTCCTGCTCTATACATAGATCTCTTCCTCTTCTTTCTGATAGTTTTTAGTCATGTTGTGAGAGAATGTGTCTGAAGTGTGCAGTCCTAGCTCTTTCCTCACTACCTTCAAAATGGTCTGGACATACCCAGCTGTACTCTTTACTAACACAGTAGGTTGTTCAGTTGTCTGTTTCCCTGATACAAGCCAGATATCTGCAGATCATCTACTGTTTATGCACCTTCCATCATAAAAGACTTAGATAAAATAACTAGCATTCTTCAAATGGTTCTGCAATTAAGGGGCAAGGGCTTGAAGGACAGGTTCTCCTTTTTTCTTTGCCTTCAGGCCTGACTGCTTAACAATATGCTCCCCCCAATCTTTCTAAGGGTATCTCTTAGGCAAACGTGGGTTTGAGGTGACCAGGACTATCCTGAATTACTGCAGAGAGCAGCCTAGGCCCTTGAGCTTTCCCCTGGTCTCTCTGTTTCCATGTCTGGCTCCTGCCTGTGAAGTCAGGTGGAAGCCCAACAGGTGAGCCTGTTGCCCTCTTTCTCTTTGGTTATTCTCTGCAACCTTTAGTCTAGGAAAAGTGCCAGTCTTCGTTTCCAAGAATCATATCTCCCTAAATGGGGCAATCTGCTTTAAATGCCTTTTCCACTGGCACCTTCCCTATCTCACAATTGGCGTACTTAAAGGGACAGGTGCACTTTAATTTTTAAAAAACTTTGTACTGTAGTGGATTGGGGTATGTGGCCCAGTGCCTGTTGGGGTATGTGTGCATGTTGCATGTGAGCACAAACAACCAGTTCTCCACACTCAAAGTCGTTCAACAAATGTGAAAGAGATGGTAGGTCTCCAGAAGCTTGACTTTTTGCATTTTCCTACATGTACAATATACTTCGTTTCCCATCCCATCCCTCTCTTTCTCCATCCATCTGTCTGTCTCTCTAAGCAAGCAGGCTCTGATGATACATAAAGCTTTATCTATCTCATTGGAAAAGCTTACATGTGTGTTGAAGTATATTCTTTGTGTATGGTCCCAGGTGGGGATTTTCTCTGTCACACATGATCTTGGGTATCATCACTGTTTCTTCCACCTCTGGCACTTGTGCTGTGGGTATGTGCCATGGAGGTGTTCATCCTTAGGGTTAGTGCCGGTCTCAGTGAACAGTGTGACATGTAGGAAGTCTCCAGTGATGACTGTCCTTTGGCCAGCCCCTTCCACTGAGCTCCTTGGGAAGCTGACTTTTTATTACCCATTCAGCTTCAGCCAGTCTTTTTCAAAGGCATTTTGGTACCTCTGCTGCCCTCTACTCCACAGAAGCAGCTAGCTTCTCTTATGTACTTTCTGGAACCAGCCTCTGAACTGCATTTGAGGCACACTGTATGTAAATTCCCATGCGAGGCATTCAGCTGAAAATACACTAGTGAGCTTTTTAAAGAGTCACAGAAGATCCTTGGGACAGATGCACACCTGTGCACTCCAAGCCGAAAGACTGACCTTTGGTGGGATCTGCCCTTGGAGTTGGTTTCCTGGTAGTGAGGACAAATTGTGCTTGTTTTTGTCCTGTTTGTCATCTTAAGTCTCCTGTGAGATGAGGAATGATGTATATGGCTCCAGGTGATAGCAGTTCATTGAGTGAATGTGGGAAGTTTAAGAATGAAACTGGAAATTTTGCTGAAGGAAAGGCCCTCTCCTGCAGCAGGCCAGGTGCACAGTGCATTGCTGTGATTGTCTTCTGTGCCTCTGCTAGAGTGGCCAGATAGCAGGGGTGCTTCCCAGCAGCTGGCACTGGGGAATCCCACCCTCAAAGGGAAAAGAAGTCTGAGGGAGCAAGCAGTAGGTGCAATGGGCCCAAACCCAAAAAATACACTTCACGACTTTCAGCAAGAGTTTGTTTCTCAGTTTCTTGGAAGGAATGTGGTCATGACTTGGTGCAGAAGGGAGTGAGCTGGGTGGGAAAGCTACATGTAGACAGTTCAAGAAATGAGCAGGCATGAGATATAGAGGTGGTACAGTTGTGGGGGGGGGGTTGCAGAGTCAAGCAGGTTGGGGTGACTAGAATATTAGAAGTGTATTATTCACCAGGAATACGGTAGTTTAAAGAGTAGTTCTGTGCTATATTGCATCTGTGATATTTTTTGACTGTCTAGGTAGGTGTTCTCTAGGTAACAAGAGGAGGGTAGACATAAGGGGTGGCTCCTGGGCTCTGAAGTGCAGGGGCAGCAGGGAGGTGCAAAGGCAGCTTGGAGCTCACGTGTTGTTCAGCCACAGGCTTATCTGTACATGTGTTGTGTGGAAGTCTGTCTGGTATGTCTCTTTAAGAAGAAGGCTGCCAAGACCTGTGATGCATGCTTTTAATCTTAGTACAGGAGACAGAGGCAAGCAAGGTAGGTGGATCTCTGTGAGTCTGAGGCCACCTGATCTGCATGGTGAATTCCAGGCCAGCAGGAGCTGTGTAGTCAGAACTTGTCTCAAAAAGAGAAGAAAGCTAGTTGGACAAGGCAAGATGTTGGTGGCTTGTGAGCAATTGCTATTACAGATGAGAACATTTTCTAACCCTGAGAGGATATGGAGTATACTTTCAAATGGGCAGTCAGCTGTTCTGCCCAAGCTGCCTGCTTTCCTTCCTTCTTCCCTCCATCTTCTTTTTTTCTTTCCTTTCTTCCTTCTTTTTGCATTATTTTATAGAAGAGTTAGAGCTTTTTACATGTAATATTTATCAGAGATGAATTTTTTAGGCTCACCTCCATGATTCTGGCTAGAACCTGGAGAAAAGCATCCAAGGAGCCTTCTGAGGAGTGTTTTGGCTCCTGCAGCATCCACCTTCTCCAGCCCTTTGTTGTCCCTCATTCTTATCTCTCAAAGTGTACACGTTTGTGGCAGCACCTTTTGATAGAACAAATTAGTATGCAGGAGCTGGTTCAACATTTCTATGTTTATCTGTCCATCCATCCATTTGTCAAATAAGGACCCCATCCCTGAAGGCCCTACATATTCTCTTCTCCCTTCTCATAGGGTGGGCTTGTGTCACATATCCATCCTGGATGAGTTATTCACAAACACACACACAAACATCCACACAATGATTTTCTTAGGCTAATCAGGATTAGCTTTGCAATTCCAGAAAGGAAGATGGCAGGTATTTGGAGAGGGGGCATCAGGATCAAGTCAGGGTTCTGCCAGGTAAGAAAAAGGGAATGACTGTCAGATAGGTAACTTTGAGCATCTGCTTCAACATGCTAATTTTTAAATAGTTTCTCTGGCTATGGAATGCATTATCTAAATTTGGCCTTATTTACTATGGTGATTAATCTAGTCATTTGGCCTTATTTACTATGGTGATTAATCTAGTCAGTTACTTATACCATACCTTTTTCTGTAAGTTTTGACTTGTTTTACAGTGTGTCTCCATGTGCTATTATACACAGCACAGAAAAAGAATTTAGGAAAGGGATGATAATAAATACAAACAATTATAATAGTTTAAAGTTAGGAGGGGAAAGAATCTCAGACATGCAGACTGCAATGTTGTTAACCTGAACTTCACATTGTCTCTGAGGTTCATGACATTAGAGGTACAAGGCTAGTGTGGTAAAGGCTGTAAGTTCTACTTTTAGAGAACACTACAAGCCATTCAAGAAAAGTGAGGGACTGGAGAGAGATATGAACAATTTAGAGTTCTGGTTGTTCCAGAGGACCCAAGTTCAATTCCCAGTACCCACATGGCAATTCACAACCTTCTTTAACTCCAGTTCCAGGGTATCTGACACCCTCTTCCAGCCTCTGAGGGCACTGCCTTCACATGGTGCTGACAAATGTCAGACATGAATACTGACAGAAGATATACAAATGAAATAAAAATAAGTCTTTTTTTTTTAAAGAAAAGCAAGAATTTCTTTAGTTCTTTTTCACTGTATTTTGTATGTGGACCTTAATCTAGGAAGCAGTAAGTGCAACATTGGACAAGGTGTTTAGTGTCCCCCTAGCAAATGAAAAACCAGATTGTTTCTGTTTCATAGTGTTTTATTGGAAATTCAAGATATAACACCAAAATGTACTTTAGCAAATTTCATATTCTGAAACTTGAAAAATAACAGGTCTGAATACTTATCTTGGTCTTCTATTGGTGGCGGTCCATGTACTAGGACCCCATTTACTCTTCAAGATTGCTTCATGTCTGTCACAAAGTTTTCAGTAGAGCTGGAGAATATGTATATATGCACAGGTGTATAGATGTCTAATACTGTATGAGAATATATGTGAAGAGATGATTTGAAATGATGTCCCATTGCCCACCATGCTACTTGCTAGCTCACTGATTGAGTTTAGGAATCGACCTGCTAAGGCTGACATCTGTAGAAATTAAGACCTCTATTTGAAACACTCACAAAGGAGAGTTCTATTTTTGTAAATAGGATAATTGGGTGGAAAACTGTGCTAATGTCTATCTTTAACCACTCCTGGGGACGAAGTCTAAGTGTTAAAGCCATGGAGCCATAACTGCTTCATTGTCATCTCTATACAGGCCTAGTGTTTAAAAGGAGTACAGAAGTCAAAAGCCAGACTGTTGGGTTGGGCAGAGGGTGAACAAGGATGGGAATGAACAGGGAGGCAAAGGCAAGGTGAGTCAGGGGATAGCAGGGCATCTAGCTGCTGTGAATGTTTCTCAGAAAGAGGCCTGGAAGAGGGTTTCAGGAAATGTCAGAGGAGATGGTGGCTGTATTCTGACAGAGTACTTACTTAATCTAAATGAGTTTTGATGGTCGTCTGTCCTTGTGAGGGTTTTGGGATGACCATTGCTAGCACGGTGTGAACCATCATACAACATAGACAAAAGGAGGGCGGGTGGAGTCAGTGCAAAGGGGAACTGCTGTGCCCAGGCCACATTCCTCTGGTGACCTCCTTTGTTAGGAAATGGCAAGGACTGTGGCTTTGCAGTCAGATAGTTGGTTCTAGGCTCTCAGCCTGTTTCCTCATTCAAAACACTGGACAGAATGTTTGTATAATATCTTTCTTCTAATAAGTGTGAAAGAGGATAGAAACTAGGCTTTCTACTACCTAAAGCCCATTGGTCATTCCTGTTGCCTGCCACTATCATTCTCTTATTCCTGATGACTCAACGAGTGTGCCATACACCAAAGCGCCTCTACAAGAGGTGCTGTCAGAGAAGATACACAGGACTTTGAGAAAAGCAACCATTTTTTAGTGTTTTTCAATTGAAGTTTGCATATGGGCCTTAATCTAGGAAGCACTAATTCAGTCAGCAGGGTGGTCAGTGCTCCCACAGCAGATGAAAAACTAAAATGTCACAGCTCTTTCTCCCAGTGCCCTCATTGGAAGCTGACTGCATAAATAACACCTGGTGCTCAATGTACTGGTGCATTATTTTCTATCTTTATGGTCCTGTTGGATGAGCTCAGGCAAATGATTTACATGAGGACTGTGACAAGTGCCTCCATGTATCTCAGGAGAGATGTTTCCCACTAGTGTTTCATTTACCTGCTTAGAGAATATCCCTGTCCCACAAGGAGGTTCCAGAGGATGAATGTGGAGAGACACCAGCACTGTGACAGTGACTGTTAGTTGTGACGGTTTTTCTTTTACTTTTTCCCAAGTCCACGTTTTGGTTTTTGTTGTTGAACCTTGTTAGATCTAGTATAATAGGCTTGAGTTTGCTTGATGTATAATGGAGATAGCCTTGTGTAGCGTAAGCGTCTGCCTGGGGTCACCACCTGCTCCTGCAAAGCTGAGTAGCCAATAATTTCATACAGTTCTTTTCATATTAATAGAATAATGGAAGGCAGATGGTGTGCCAGGAGGAATGCTTTTTCTTTTAGGCTTTGAGGGCCTGTTATGGGGCAAATTGCACCCCCTCCCCCAGTTCATATGCTGAAGTTCTGACTCCCTGCACTTCAGATTGACCTTATTTGGAAATACGGTTGTTGCAGATGCAATTATGTTAAGATGAGGTCACACAGAAGTAGGGTAGGCCCCTAATCCAGTATGACTAGTGTCCTCATAAAGGGAGAAATTTGAGCACAGACATCCCCACAGGGAAAATGTCTCATGAACATGAAGGCAGAGATTGGGGCAATAAGTCTGTTCACCAAGGAACACCAAATATTGTCATCAACCACCAGACCCTGGGAGAGAGGCCTAGCACAGTATCCCTGACAGCCTCAGAAGGAACACTCCTGCCAACACCTTGATCTTGAACTTTTAGCCTCCACATCTGTTAGGGAGTAAACTTGCTGCTTAAGACACCCAGTTCTTAGTACTGTTTGCTGCAGCCTTCACAGACTAATACCAGAAATCCTGGAGAAATAGTAATTTGCAAACCCCAGAAGAGAGCCCCTGATGTGCACTGATTAAAGTTTCCGCTGCAGCATGGGAGTTTGGATGTAGGGCGGAGGGTTCAGGAAGGAGAAAGGAGTAACCCAGACTAACAGACCAGCTTCTGAAGAATGCCAGTGCTTGTTATGTGAGGACAGTTGCTCTGAGGTGACCTTTTACCTCATTACAGAACGCAGTACTGTTCGTTAGAGATGGAAATATATTTTCAAGACCACAGGAACAGAGTTTTTTAAGTGAGCAAATGAATGAATAGAAAGGCTTTTAGCCTTGGCTGGCTTTGAACTTGAGATCTTTCCTCCCTACCTCAGCCTCTACGATTACAGATGTTTGCTACCACACCTGGCTAGTTTTTGTTTTGTTTTTAAATTGGCCACCTATAGTTTAAGTGTTACCATCTGGAACATCTGACAGAATTTTCTATAGTGATAGAATTCTGGATTACACTTTTAATACAGTAGCCACTTACCATCAAAGTGCTTGGAAGTAATGTGGCTACTGGAGCCAAGGAACGTTTGTGTTTTATTTAACTTAAGAATAGCCACTGATGGCTAATGGCTACTAAATTAGGTGTTGCAGATCTAGAACATAAGAACAGCACTGGCATAAGGCCAAGGAGAACTCCAAGGGTGCCTGAATCCTTTGTGGGGCTTCTGGGAAGGTCATCTAGGCTCAGCCATGCCTGGCACGGGTGTGGAATTGCCCTCAGGTGCAGGAGATGGTGGGAGGGAAAGGAAATAACACAAGCAAATTTTCTGAATGCTTTACTAAAACAATGCTTAACACAGAGCTTTGCTGTTCCTTCTCCAAGCACAAATTGTCCTAGGCAGTTTAGTACTTCATAAAGATATGAAGTAAAGTGGCAGACTAAAGAAGTGAGGGAGCAAGTGTATGGTGTAGGTGGAGAGAAATGTCTTTTTAGGTTTTGTGTGCCAGCTCCTGCTGTGCTTTGAGGGCCCTGTGGTGCCAGCATTAGAAGGTGGGGAGTCTTCAGCTGGGCCACTTCTTAGGAGATAGGAAGGTTCCCATGGTGTCTCTGCTACTAGATTTGCTGTGCCCTAAGCTGGAGTTGAACTGAAGCTCAGCTCTCAGTCCTGGCTGGGTCTGCCTTTCTCTCTGCTGGGCACCCCCACTGCTACCCCCACCCCATAGGCTCAGAATAGTGGTGCATAGACTATATGTGGGATATTTCAGAATCTAAAATGGAACCCCAACTGGGCATCATTAGGTGAAGTTTCACACTGAAAAAGAATGAGTCCTTGTGACTGTTCTGGCCATCCTGGACAAATGACTGTTGTCATTGTATCACTACTGGCTTTGGCTCAGTGCCCAGTATAATTTAAAAATTGCTGCTTTTTCCAGCTCTATATAGTTATTCTGATTCAGAGAGAAAAAAATAGCTCCTCAAGTCTTATATTTTCTCTGAACCCTGAGATCAGCCAGAGTGTCATGTGGAAATGCTGTGGATCAGAAAGGGACCTGCTCTCCTTTGGCTCCACCTCCTCTGGCTGACTGGATTCTAGGCAGCAAAGGAGGTGACTTGGAAGGAGCACTGGAGGAGATGATGTTCAGCCAGAATCACTGGGTCAGGAAAGGAGAAGAGGGTGAAGAAAAGCTGTCTTCAACTTTAGCAGCTTTGGTCCTGGGTACTCAGGCTTGGGGGATCTGGGATACATCGATGCATAACAATAGCTGATAGTAGCCAGCATTTATCTGGATACTCATTGCAATGTGCCAGAAGGGTCTGAGCATACTGCTTTACATACATTAGTCTACTTAAGTACAAGCTCTCTCTTCTCCAAGAATTTATCAACTCATTGCAGACAGGATTAAACAAAGCAACAAAAGACATGAAGTGATGCCAAGTAATATACAGTGAGTACCATTAGAGAGACACAAAGGGTCCCTGAGGTCCCACATGTCCAGGAGAATGCTTTGTTTAGTGTTTGAAGGATAGCTTTGGTTTGAACTTGCCTCATATGGTCATAGGACAGTGGTATCCAACCTGTCACAACTGGACCAAGTTTTTGGTCACAGGTTTTCTCACATGAATGTAGTTATTTGACTGGAGCAGCCATCACATGTAGAGAGTTCAAAGGGACCACACAGGACACACAGGAATAATGAATAATTTGCAGGTGCGGTTGGCAGCCCTGGTGTCTCCATGTGTCTTTCTGTCCCAGCAGGATGCACACAGAGGGTGGCCCCAAACCCATCTGTTCTGTGCTCCCGGCCTTGAGCTGAGCTTTAATAACTTTCCTGTCACCTGCTTGCATGGGGTCATCCATCTCTTCTATGTTTGAAGAGTTCTGGCTATGACTTGCAGGGTCATATGCCTGACTGTTGGCAAGATTGACTTCTGGGTAGAATGAACATTTACTGGGTCTCCAGGACTCTGCATGCACTAAACATGTACTGGAATAGGTAGGATTAGGTATCAGAGAGCCTCAGACTTATGTGGACATTGGGGTTGAAGGGAGCCAGAGGAGAAAGGTAAGCCTGGCCAGTCAACTTGGGCTCTTGAGAGTGAAGGTAGTCATGGTAGAAAGGGAAAATGACAGGAAGAGCAGGCTTGTGGAGTATGGAGATATTGTGCTTGATTTGGAACATTTGAAATTTGAGGTGTGACACCCCCTTGGTGACTTTAGGACAGACAGTAAAGAGAACCTCCAGCTTAGAGTCCTCCAGTTTTCCCTCCCAGTCTATTTTAAGTGGTTCCCCCAAGAAACCTCAAGTCCTTCTAGTGTAGAGGGAGGGGCGGGTATTCCTCTGTCTCCTTGGGCTTTGTCATAGCACCTGAATTCCAAATCTAAAACTCTCTGTTTCTGCTAAAAGGCTCTGAGGGATCCTTGGGACAGTTGTACCCTGGTGGGACTTTTCAGAGCACTCCTGGGGCTGGAAGAGGAATACCTGGGTAACTACAGAACAGCACAGCTATAACCAGCCTGAGTGATCTTCTAGTGGGGACCTGGAATCAATCTGCCCACTTGAAGGCTGGGGAAGGCCTGATGAGCTCTGTACACCATCCAGTAAACTCTGGCTACTTCAGTTCTTAACTACCACAGACAGGAGATGGTGGGTGTGCCCACCAGTCTTGCCACTTTTGTTGGACCAGTCAGCTTTTTACGCTCTTTATTCATCTGGAAAGTAAAGGAATTTGGCAAGGACATCCTTGAATGTGACTTCTAGCACTAGCATTTTATATTGCTCCGTGATCCATTATCTAGGGAGTGATCTTTTTTCCCCAGAGAACCATTCCATAGTTGCTGGTTAGCTTATTATCTCAGCAAGAAGCAGCATGGTAATGTGAATAGAATGTGGCCTCAGGAGTTGGTAAAGCTAGTTTAAATCTACCCTGTCTATGTGTCCATCTGTCCATAATATGGCACCATTATGGTCCTTTGCAATTAGCTGTTCCTCATCAATTCTCAAGTTTTCTCATGTGTAAAATGGGGGATGACCTAAATTTCAGGTTCATTGGAGGTATTGTGTACCAGCCACTATAGCAATTTTCCCTTATCCACAGAGGATCCAGGATTCCAAGACCAATAGATGCCTATAACTGCAGACAGCTCCAAATCTTTATATATGATGATGCTTTTCCTACATGCAAACCATAATGATGAGGTCATCAGAGATAATTGATAATAAAATAATTCTAACAATATACTGTAATGAAGATATATGAATACAGCCTCTCAACAAATCGCTGTATTATATTCACATGTTTATAATGTGAGACTATCTGACGCTTACCTAATGAGTTGAAGTGAAGTGAATGACCCTTTGATATAATATTAGTCTACTACCTGAGAGTTATTGTAACATAAGCACAGTCTTGTTGACTACAGCAGACACCATGTGACTGAAGAGCAGATAGTATATACCATGTGGATAATGAGCAAAGAACTGGGACAGGATAGCTTGAAGTTTGTCATGTTTGAAATAATGTACAATTTAAGCTTTGTGAGTTGTTTTTTTTTCCAGAAGTTTATGTTTAATATTTTCATATCTTTTTTTTGGCTTTTAGAGACAGGGTTTCTCTGCATATCCATGGCTGTCCTGGACTCACTTTGTAGGCCACGCTATCCTTGAACTCAGAGATCCACCTGCCTCTGCCTCCCGAGTGCTGGGATTAGAAGTGTGTGCCACCACACCCACCAATATTTTCATATCGTGATGCAACATTGAGGGCTGAACTTATGAAAGTACAACAGTAGATTGGGGGCTGTTATTGCGGCCTGCTTTTTAAGGCAGCTTTATTGAGATTTATTCATACATCACGAAGTGTTCACCCTTTTGAAATATACAGCAGACTTGTTACTAGACTGTTCACATAGTTGTACATCACTGCTGCCTAATTCCAGAACATTTTTATCATCACCCCCCCACCCAAAGAAATCGCATCTCCATTAAGAGTTGCTTCCCATTAACTTTTCCTAGTTCCTGGTAGTCACTAAACTACTTTCTTTTTTTTTTTTCATTTTTTTACTTCTTTTATTATTATTATTATTATTGCTTCAGGTTACATTTCCATCATATTGTCCTCTTTCCCCCTTCCCAGCCCCGCCCTCTCACCCTCTACCCCCTAACCCTTCTATCCCACTCCTCTGGAGTGGAGTGTCCCTACATAACTGTCCCTCGCCCAAGTTCGGAAGTCATATGAGGGCCAAGAGCCTCCTCATACACTGGGGACCTACAAGGCAGCACCACCAGTGAAAAGTGTCTCATTGCCAGGGAGGGAAAACTAAAAAACAAACCAACAAAAACAAAACAAAAAAAATAAAATAAAAAGTCTATGTCTATGTTCCCTTTGGTGCGTTGGTGTAGTATATATATCCTGTACTATATAGCTAAAATCCTACTATAAGTGAATAGATGCTATGTGCATCCTTCTGAGTCTGGGTTAGCTCACCCAGGATGAGCTTCTCTAGTTCCATCCATTTGGCTGCAAATTTCATAATTTCATTGTTCCTGATAGCTGAGTAATATTCCATCGTATAGATATACCACAGTTTTTTAATCCATTCTTCAGTTGAGGGACATCTGGGTTGTTTCCAGTTTCTAGCTATTACAAATAAGGCTGCTATGAACATAGATGAGGAAACTTCCTTATGATTCCGTGAAGAGGCATTTGGGTGTATACCCAGAAGTGGTATGTCTGGGTCTTGAGGCAAAGCTATTCCAAGTTTTCTAAGATATCGCCAGACTGACCTCCATAGTGGTTGCACAAGCCTGCACTCCTACCAGCAATGGAGGAGGGTTCCCCTTTCTCCACACCCTCGCCAGCATGTGCTGTCATTTGAGCTTTTGATCTTAGCCATTCAGACAGGTGTGAGATGGAATCTCAGAGTTGTCTTGAGTTGCATTTCTCTGATGATTAAGGATGTTGAGCATTTCTTCAGGTGTCTCTCGGCCATTAGGGATTCGTCCTTTGTGAATTCTCTTTTTAGCTCCGTCCCCCATTTTTTGATTGGATTATTTGGTTTCTTGGCATTTAATTTCTTGAGTTCTTTGTAGATTTAAGCTACTTTCTTTGTAGATTTGTTTTCCTGAACTTTGCATGTAAATTGCAATGTAGCCTTTTGTGCCTGACTTTTTCCCTTTGCACAGTATTGTTAATTTCCTCCACTTTTAGTATATATCAGTGCTTTCTTGCAAATAATAGTTTGTGCTATAGGTGTTCCAAATTTTGTTTGTCCACAAATAGATGAGTTGTTTCTACATGGGACTGTCATACATAATTCTACCTTAAACGTTTGTGTCCAAGTTTTTGTGTGGACATATCTTTTCATATTTCTTAGCATTTCATTGTGTTTGGCTTATATTTACCTAATGACTAATGATAGTGTAAATGTGTTTTATTAGTCATTTGTATGTTTTCTTTGTAGAAATATATAGTACATTCTTTGTTCATTAAAAAATTGCATGTTTGTCTTTTAGTTGTTGAGGTGTAAAAGTTCTGTATAGTTTGTCGAAAGTGTGCCTGGGTTTGTAACTGTCTCTCAGTTTATGTTTGCCCCTCGTCTCAGGTTTCTCACAGAAGTCTGTGAGCTTCTAGGTAACCTCTAAGACTAATTTTCCTGATATTGACTCCTTTTAAGCCTTCACCTTATATACTCTCCATGGTTTTTCTTAGCTCTGAGCCTGAGCCACTCCAGTCCTGGAGCGGGTTCTGGAATTCACAGAAGCAGGATAGCTGGAGTCTAGAGAGGCTGATTGGCTAAATCCATTTAGGATTGCTCCTTGGCCTCAGTTTCTAGATGGAGGCATTACAAGGCAATTGTACAGCTTTTGTTGTTGTCTCAGCAATGCCAGAAAGTCCTCCACCATGTGCTATGGGCATCTAGATATTGGGGATAGGGAGTGTCAGGGTTGTACATCTGGGACGGTGTCTTTCCACTGTGCTACCGCAGAGATGAGTAATGTGTTTTCCAAGAGTGATCTGGCAATTTTAAGTCACATACAAAAGCAGCTCAAGGAAAATCATGTGCCCGTTATTGAGAAGAGAGTTGTATGGGAAGGCCTCAAAGCTGCTGACACTGAACTCCATGTCCCTGTGTGTACTCTTTGCCTTGCACCCCCTTGGTTTTAGTGCCCCCTTCTCTCTCCTCCCCATTTCTGACAGGCACACCCTCCCCTTTTTGCCAGTGTGGATTTGGCTCTCTCCATGTCCAGATGAGTCTTGCATTCTCTTGGAAACATCCCCTGACCTCTGTGGCTAGGACCTCTTCATGGCTGTTAGGGGAAGGGGCTGTGGTGATGCAGAGGTCCTGGCAGGTCCTCCTGGGCTGTGTTCCTGAGAGTTATCCCTGCCACTTTGAGAAGGTATAAAGTTGTGAAGCCATAACCCCAATCTAAATACTTGGCTTTTCCTTAGACATGGACTTGTAGGTATGGACAGATGTATTGACTCCTCCTCTCAAGTTACTCAAGGTATTCATTCCTTGGTACCTGGAAGATGTGTCCCGGAGGACAAGGCCAGCCCAGCTGCCTTTTTTTTTTTTTTTATGAATATATTGGGCTAACTGAGATAAGCATACACTGCTTTTTGCAGACCACTCTCTCTTTTTTCTGAGCCAGGGTTTCTCTGTGTATCCCTGATTGTCATGGACTCACTTTGTAGACCAGGCTAGCCTTGAACTCACAAATATCGCCTCTGCCTCCCAAGTGCTAGGTTTAAAGGTGTGCACCACCATGCCCATCGGTTCTTCTCACTTTTAAGGGGGGAAAATACTTATGGACACACAAGGTCATTACAGAAAGAGCTGTCTGCAGACTACCCTGTCATCTCTGAATATTTTGAACTGCCTCTACCTAACTGGTATCTTAGAAAATCCTTCCAAAGGTTTCTGACCAGTTAGAATGCTAAGTATTCAGATTACTGTGTTGTAGCTAGAAGATGCCTTGGGATATCCAACCCATTATTTTACAATCTTTTCTCCTGAAACTATATTTCCTAGCTCCTACTCTATTGCTTATTCTATAGATTATAGCAATCACATTTGAATATATAGCCATCCTGTTTAAATAAAGGAGTAGGTTTTGTTTCTCTCATTTCCAGATAGTGTCTCATGTAGCTCAGACTGGTCTTCAACTCCTGATCCTCCCATCTTAGTCTCCTAAGTGCTAGGATCACAGGTATGAGCCAGCTGGACTTTTTTTTTTTAATATTCTTACTTGTATTGTTAATAACAAGCACAGGCATTAGAGTTAGACTGTGAAATATTTGAGGCCTGTCCCTGTCCTATTGCCAGCTTATCACCTTGGTCAGCTAGGCCTGCTGGTACCCCTGAATCTGTTCCTTCTGCAGAGAGACTGGTGACAATGACAACCTCACAGGGGTGCTGTGAGGATTATTAGATGAGAGAGTATCGATAAAGAGCATAACTGCATTTTTTGTGTCCTCTGGCTTTTTCCATCACACCAGGGCCTGAGCTCAGTGTTCTGTGACTTTAAAGGCCGGGCATATTCCAGATGCTAAAAGCTTATAATAATAATTGTAGTGGATATGTGTTGAATGGTGATTGAAAGAATGAATGCACACATGATGGTATCTCTGCCAATGGAAATGCAGAGCTGTACTAAACTGTTAGCTACTCATGGGATTGGAGGTAACATAGAAGGGAGAACATGTCAGAACAGATTATTTCAGACCAGGTGGGCAGCTGTGTATGGTAGGACAGATTCCAGCTCATAAGCCACCTGCCTTTCTCTCTTTACCACCACAGGTTGAAATCAGCCAGAGATGCCCGCATGCCTTTGGAATACAATTTAAAAGCAAAATAGTGGTAGGCCTGCCACTGGAGTCCGTCCTGAGGAGAGTGGGTTGAAAGACGAATGGAGCATTGCAGAAGAACAGGGCAATTAGGGCACAGGAATGGGGGCCCGGTACAGTGACTGTGCTGAAGTCAAGTGTTTCTTGGGTAGATCACTGGAAGGTGCTTACTGATGCACAGCACCTTGCACTGTCTCCTGTGGAAGGATGTCTTCCTTGCCTCATCAGCCTGACCAGCCAAGCCTCAAAGCTTGTTTGTTTGTCTAGCTCTGGAATTTGCACTTCTGCCTAGAAAAGACATGAATGAAACCTTGGCATTTGCTTACTGCCGGCTCAGAGAGGACCCATGCCCAGCACTGAATCATCAGTTCCACTGATGGTAGACGTAGCCTCTGGTCACCAGACCATGGGTACAGTTTCTTTATTCACTCTGGTATAGACTGTACCAGGTCTAACAGACCTTCATGCCCTGGAGCACCAGTCTTCCTGACACATTCTCTGCTTTCTCCTGCCCCTGCCCTTCCATCTTTCTTTCTCCCAGTTTCTCAGGAGGCACTTTTAAGAGTATATGTTAGTGCAACAGGAAGTATCTCTACTGAGGTCCCGACCAGTGGCCCATGATGGGACAGTGAGAGCACACCAGTTATCCCAGCGCAGTTGCTTCTTGCACAGAGTGCCTCTTCATCTGGCAGCCTGGTACACAGTGTGCCAGTCTTGACTGCCATACCAGGTGCTGGCATGCTCTTGGTACGAGGCAGGAGAGGCGTGCTGCTGACACCAATTGCCTCACAGCTTTTCTTGTGTATTTACCTTGAGATGGACAGACCCTGAATCCTGCTCTGAATTTAGACTGTCTTTTACAGATGTCATGAGGGCATCTGTTTCTGTAGAATTGCTTTCAGTGTGTCTTGCTTGGAACCATGTATGCTGGGACTCTCGGGGAGTTCAGAAGACTAATTTAGAAAACAGGTAGCAGTTCCTCAAAAAGGCTAAACAGAGTTCTCTCATGACCCAGCAACCCCATTGCTATGCAGACAAACCTGAGAGTAATGGGAACATTTGTTCACAGAGACTTGGGCTCCAGTTTATTGCAGCATTGTGCATTACAGCCAGAAAGCACAAGCAATCCAGATGTCGGTCACTGAGGAGCAGAGAAACAAACTGTGCCGTGTCTATTCCGTGGACCCCTCATGTGGCAGTAAAGGAGAGTGAAACGCTGACACATGCATGCAGAAAGCTTGAGAGGCCTCTTCAGAGTGAAAGAAGACAGCAAAGCCCACAGACTGTGTAACCCCGTTTATGCCGAATGTCTAGAATAGGCCAGTCCATAGAGACAGGAAGTGATTAGATCAGTGGATGCCAGGCCACAGAGACAGGAAGTGAGTAGATCAGTGGATGCCAGGCCACAGAGACAGGAAGTGAGTAGATCAGTGGATGCCAGGCCATAGAGACAGGAAGTGAGTAGATC
>CAJQZJ010032348.1:3070265-3091666 GCA_907164525.1 Lophiomys imhausi | reverse complement strand
AGTAGATCAGTGGATGCCAGGCCATAGAGACAGGAAGTGAGTAGATCAGTGGTTGCCAGGGCCTGCAGGAAGGGGAGATGGGAAATGACTGCTAATGGGTGTGGGATTTCTGTTCAGAGTGATGAAAATGTTTTAGAATTAGTGATGACAATCACATAGCTCTGTTTGAAACCACTGAACTGTACATTTTAATCTTTGTGACATGCAAATCAAATGTCAAGAAGATTACTATTTAAAAAAAAACCACCCTAAACATGCAGTTAAGCTCTACAGGGGCACAGGTCCTAATGAAAAGAGGTGAGGTGTTGTACCCTAGAAGCATTGATGCTGCCCTCAAGAGTGGCCCATGGTATTTAGTTCAGTCCTTGGTGCCAACCCCTGCCTGGAGTTAAGTGTCCACCATAATCTTTTAGTACACTTTTACTACAGTGGCTAATGAATAAATGACCATCCTTAGACAGTTAATTTTTTTTTAATTTGGAAATAATTTCAAACTTAACTGAAAAATTCTAGGACCCTGGACTGTCTGTCTCTTGGCTATTGTAGGCAGTTTTCTTCCTGCAGTCTAGGGACAGACACATTCCCAGCAGTTTCCTACCATGCTTTGGGTAATGACTTAGGAAAGTAAGCTCCTGCTGAAATGGTTTTCCACTCCAGAACTAACTGGCATGAGAAGGGTTCCTGGTAACTTCATGGATTTGGGGGTATGAATAGGTTCCTAGACCGCTGACCAAAATTTCCCTGGAAGTTTCCTACTCCTAGTTTTTAGGATTTTGTGGAATAAAAGCTGGGAAGTAAGATATCAAGATGTATAATCTTTACTCTTTCCTATATTTCTCTTTAGAATGTATTCTCACACCTATTCCCACCATTTGTTTTGGATCAGCAATTTCTAGACAAGAAAGTGTTTAGCGAGGTAAGGGTCACTGAAGAAGTCAGCTGGATTCCTGTGTGAACCACGTCATCTGAGTCAGGGCAGAAGAGGGAGCAGATCTCTTTAGGGCGAGTGGGAATGGGCCTACAGCTTCATAATGGAAGAAGGTCTTGACTAGCAGGCCCAGGACCACAGAGCTCGCCTGTGAGAGCCATGCAGGTACAGTACAAGACAGCATCAACATTTCAGTTTGCTCTGGAGGAGTCAGCTGAGTGTGTTTGCTGCAGGTGAAACACCAAAAGCTTCCTCAGCATCCACCATCAGATTCGAACACATGAACTTGGATTCTTTTCCTTATATTTTAGGGCAACAGAAGCACCCTGGTTGGCACATTGTTTTGATTCACCCTGTGGAACTAGAGTTGCTCTGTGTTTTCCCTTCAGGATTGTGGCCCTCCTTAAATTCCGCCCCCATCTAGGGACTCAGATTTTATGTTCCTTTGTAGTGTCTCCCAGCTTTGACTGAGAACATCATCATTGTAACTCACAGGACCAGACTGAGATCTGATTTAGTTTCCAGTCAGCTTTGGCCTTGGAGGATGAGTGCAGGCTGCTTGGAAGCTTGGACAGAAGTGTGTGTCTTGTGCATCCTGCTGCCTGTGCGCAGGGATACGCCTCAGTTAACTGGATCTGGCTATGCCTCATCTCTTTGTTGTGGCAGTGCCTTTGTTCAGACTGGCACCTGAGCTCCAGGTCATGCCCTTCCCTCTTCTTGCAGCTGCTTTGCCTGAAGTGGCCATCTGAGCCTGGGTTTTCTCTAGCCTGCTCCCTTCTGCCATCATTCTCAAGGCTTGAGATAGGCCCTCAATCTTCTGTCTTTGTCCAGGCCTTACCTTTCTGATGGCATCATCTTTCTTTTTAAAATAGTTTTGGTGTTTGAGTGTTTTTCCCCTATATATATGTCTGTGAATGCCTTCTTCCTGTGGAGGCCAGAAGACGCCATCAGAACTCCCCCCCCCCCCCCCGAACTGCCAATTGTGAACTCCCATATGGGTGCTGGGTATCAAATCCAGGTCCTCTGGAAAACAACCAATGCTCCTAATCATTGAGCCATCTCCAGCCCTCCTGGTACCATCTTTCATACAGACTCCTAGCACCTCACATGCAGACACCTCCACAATGGGCTTCTGGATGTTAGCCTCACAGCCATCAAGCTTTGGCTATACATATCCATTTCTCATTCAGAAACCCCACTCCCAGCCGGGCGTGGTGGCGCACGCCTTTAATTCCAGCATTAGGGAGGCAGAGACAGAAGGATCACTGTGAGTTTGAGGCCAGCCTGGTCTACAAAGCAAGTTCCAGGACAGCCAGTATTGTTACACAGAGAAACTTTGTCTCGAAAAACAAAACAAACATAAACCCTACTCTCTTCTCTACCAAATCCTTTGTGCCTCCAGGACAGAACTATAACCAGGTGCTAAAGACCTGTCACACTCAGACGCCAGGCTGTCTCTCCAAATCCTTCTGCCACTGTCCTTACAAGAGCTCAGTTATGGCTGACACCTGCATGCTACTGAGTTCCCTGTAGATGGTTTGGTCCTGCTTTATCTCATCTCAATTTTGTATCTGTAAACCAACCCTGGTCCTGTGGGAGGTAGATGTCTCATAAACCTTAAATAAAAATAGATCCAGTCTGTCCCCTTACCCCAAGGTGGAGTCCCTATACCTCATTTCCCTTGGGCCCCTCTCTCCTATGTGAAGATCACATCCACCACTGGGAGTGGCTCTTTCTCTGAGTCAATGACATTTGATTGGTGAGGGTCACAGCTGCCTTCTGTGATCAAATATCTTTTCTGTCATACTCCACAGCATGCTAGTCTTTCAAAAACAAACAGTTCTCTTGTACCATATTGCTTGTATGTCTTATGTACTCAGCAGATAGTTTTGGCTGTTTACCATGGCCTATAGAATCCTTACTTTAGCAAATTTGGATATTTGACTTCAGAAATTCTAGGATTATTTGATTCTGACAGTCAGGTTCAATTTAATTAATCTTCTGAAAGGCTGGTTAAGTGTTCAACCTGGATCATTTAAAGGAAGATAATCCTAGCAGAAAGTCAGGAGGGCATGCCCTCCATGGTCCAAAGCCTTTTCTGAGATCTCAAGAGAACGGAACGTGCTTATTGAGCACAGGGTTAAGCAAAAGACATATACATGTCTAAGCAGAATGTCTGCTATAGAGGAAATGTTTGTCTTTAAAGAATCTGAGTAAGACTCCAAACCCAACACTCCCGGCTCTCTTCTCAGTGGGAAAGCACAGACTCTTCATTTGTAGACATCACCATGACCACTGTCAATTATCCTTGCAAGACTTTTATTTTGGTATGTTTCATATATTAGGGTTGCAAATTTATGGATATTCTCATGAATTGCATTTAGGTTGGTAATCTTGGAGTCATAAAACAGATCACTTGTTAAATCCTGAATTTGTAGATTTTTAAGGTTTCCTTCTCTTAAGATCTGTAGGTCTCTACAGCATAATACTTCTACTAGGGCAAGGGAAAATACCCATGTCTCAAAACTGTATACAAAATTCTGTATAATTTAGGAGACCAGCATAGTATTTGTTCAGTTGTTAATGAATCAGTGGTACTCTGTGTGTAAGCAATGCTATTTTTAAACCTATTGCTGACTTCAGTGATAAAGAGGGTACAGAATGTGCCTTGCTGGGCTTGGGAGCACACCATGAGTAATATCCATTACTACTATGATGTCAGAACTTGAATATTCTTTATCAAAAAGATAACTATTGCATCATGGAGCTGAGGAATGCAACTGGAGGAGGATGAGAAAGGCCTATTCCTCTCATAAGAAACACCAGCACATGACAACAGCAGATAATCCCCTGAGGGAACCCTGGCCTGTGGTCAGCAGTGCCCATCCCCTGTGGCCAGTTTGAAAGACAGCTCCTCATTTTAGTCACCAGAAACCAGTTTGCCTCAAAGTTTCCAGGCCAAGTTGAAGACTTTTTTTTTAAAGATAATTCTGTACCTTCCACTTATTCAGAAAACCTACTAGGTGGTAATTGGTGTGTGTATACTTGAATTCACTAAAATCTACAAATTCAGGATTTGATAGCACTTGTGATGACCAGTGCTATCCTGTTATTTACACCTTTATCTTACCGAAACATCCTCACATTAAAGTAAGGAAGAAATGGATTAAACTACTTAGAAGTTTGGGGTTTTTTTTTAAAGTATTTTTTAATGTTTATTTATTACTTCAGGTTACATCTCCATCACAGTGCCCTCTTTCCACCCCTCCCACCCTCTACCCCCTATCCCTTCCATCCCACTCCTCTGGAGTGGAGTGTCCCTACATATCAGTCCCCTGCCCCAGTTCAGCAGTCATATGAGGGCCAAGAGCCTCCTTATACACTGGGGGCCTGCAAGGCAGCACCACTAGGACAAAGTGTCTCATTGATAGGTAAGAAAGTCTATGTTCCTGTTCCCTTTGGCACATTGGCTGTAGTATAGTTATCCTGTACTATATGGCTAAAATCCTATTATAAGTGAATAGATGCCTTGTGCATCCTTCTGAGTCTGGGTTAGCTCACTCAGGATGAGCTTCTCTAGTTCCATCCATTTGGCTACAAATTACACGATTTCATTGTTTCTGATGGCTGAGTAGTATTCCATTGTGTAAATGTACCACAGTTTTTTTTAATCCATTCCTCGGTTGAGGGACATCTGGGTTGTTTCCAGTTTCTGGCTATTACAAATAAGGCTGCTATGAACATAGATGAGGAAACTTCCTTGTGGTTGGATGAGTAATCATTTGGATGTATACCCAGAAGTGGTATGGCTGGGTCTTGAGGTAGAGCTATTCCAAGTTTTCTAAGATATCGCCAGACTGATTTCCATAGTGGTTGTGCAAGTTTGCACTCCCACCAGCAATGGAGGAGTGTTCCCCTTTCTCCACAATCTGGCCTGCATGTGCTGTCATTTGAGTTTTTGATCTTAGCCATTCTGACAGGTGTGAGATGGAATGTCAGAGTTGTCTTGAGTTGCATTTCTCTGATTAAGGATGTAAAGTCATCCTTACAAATGTATACTCTGGTGTTGATGGTAAGCATCTTATGTATCAAGACATAATCACATTCATACTGACCACAGATGGCAACATTAAGGAAAACTACAGTGCTGGTCAGTATGTTTCTGATACATAGCAGCAACACATTGTTCATGTGGGTGCTCCATCTTGGACCACTCAGGTCTTTGCTTCTTTGAACCATCTTTCACTCGCCAGGCCAGACAGCCTCTCCTTCCTGGATCAGGGCTGCTTACATAGCAAGGGGAAGAGGACCAGTTCTCACACTGGCTTTAAAGTTCTGCCCCAGAAACAATACCTCTCATGCATTTTTTTTAACTGGCTTAAGACTTCACTTATGGCCAAATCTAACTTCTGTGTTATATGACTTGAGTCTCTTGAGTTCTAGCTGGAACTTTGAGTGAAAAGCTCAAGAAAAGTTACTAAGATTCAGAAAAAAAAAATCTAAACATTCATATTTTTCTAAGACTTTAAAATTTTCTATTTTTGTTCTTTTAGTGGGCATTTAAGTAATACAGAACATGAAAATTCATAAAAAAATTAAAAACTTCACTTGTATGCTTGTCCCAAAACAAATCTCTTCCCCCCTTTTTTTTTTCTGCTCCTGTTGTTCATTCATTAAAACCAGCATGCTGCACCCCTCACCTTTGCTAGTCATGCTGCTGAGTATTGTGAGCATCAGTTTTTAGTGCAACATGTCCTCATGTATTAGATAGCCGTGGTGAGCTGGCCAGCTTCCCACTCCTCATTTTTTCACTCTTCAGCTTTTTAGGGTTTACTGTGTGCCAGAGTTACATACACAGAAAACACACTTGTTTAATCCACACAGAGCCCTTGTGATGTACTGTTATTATCCCCACTTTCTAGATGAAGGAATTGAGGCACAGAGAGGTTAAGTAGCCTGCTGGAGTCATAAGGGTACAACTGCTTCTGACATAGCTGTTGGAAATGCAAAAATGATATGAAACAAACCCCTGGAGCCCAGAGCACAGTGAAATTGGAGTTTGCTGATATTGCTGGAGGCCATTCCATGTTCCACATCAGTACACATGAACACCATCAGACATCTCAGTCGTGACCTGAGAGGAAGATAACAAAGGCGGGGACCCATGTGAGAGCAAGCACTTCTGCCAGCAACGGGCTAAGTGCCCTAGCATTATGGATCTGTTGAGTAATAACATCAGGGGAGAGTCTCAATGACAGTGACTCACAGTGTATAACAATGTCCTTGTCAAAGACCACAGAACCCAAAAACCACTTGATTGGCACATGTGAACATGGACTGCTGGGTGTATGGTTAGGGGTCCCAGCTAACTTCTGGGTCCACACACAGGCAAATACACACATTACCACACATTGTATTATTGTACTTAATAGTTTCCAAGGTGCGTGCAATGTTTATTATTCTAAGTGTGCTCTTGATACAGGGTTTCTTACTTTTTCTCTTTCTTCCTTCCTTTGCTTTTTCTTTTCTTTTTTGTTTTTCAAGACAGGGTTTCTCTGTGTATCCTTAGCTATCCCGGAACTCACTCTGTAGACCAGGTTGGCCTTGAACTCACAGAGATCCACCTGCCTCTGCTTCCCAAGTGCTGGGACTAAAGGCATGAGCCACCACCACCATACTCTTTCTTTTTTTTTCCTCCTTCCCTAACTTTCCCTGCCTCCTCTGTCCATTGCTTCTGCCCATCCTTCTTTCAGTCAGAGCAGGTGACACTTTCTCTGCCTTCCTAAAGTGGCCTGTAACTGAGTTTAGTCAGATAACTGTTGAAAGCAGCTGAGGGCAATGGCAAAGTTCTCAAGAGAATAAAAACTGGAAGGTAGAGCTACTGTAGCAAATAGGGTTACCACATAGAGCAACAAAGGTGGCAATTTGTCAGACTTTCAGATGGAAGGTAAAATGAACCTCTCTTGAGAGGAAGAGGCCCTGCATTTCCCAACATCAGCCTCACTATCCCCGGGCAACACCTTCCACAAAGTCCTTTGAACAGTTAGTTAGCTGGCAGCATCTGGGAAAATGTTCAGAAGTAACTGTAAGGTGAGGACAAGAGATAGCAAGCGGGTGTGACACAGATGGCACATCTTGTGTTCTGCTCTCCTTTTCCACCACAGCAAGAAGCCAAAGAACAAGAAAAAAGGATTGTTCCTGACTGTGCTCTTGGCACCCCAGTGGGGACAAAGTAAAGTTTCATGTGGCTTCATGTTGTTCTGAAGTCAGACCTCAATCATGATGTATGAATTCATTTACATCAAGAATTAATAGTTCAGCATCCTGGCTGGAATGGGAACCACAATGTGGGAGGAAAGCTGGGATGCTTTTCTGCCTAGAGGTGACAAATAGAGGCTGTGAGGCCATGAGGACAAGTTGCCATTTGGCCTAAGTGATTTTGCAATAGCTAAAAATACTTTATTATAGTTTGAGTGCAGATATCTTTTTTTTTCAGTGAAATATGTCCTGAATTGTATTACAGAGTATATTTGTTACCTAGAGCTACTGTAAAAAAAAAAGTAACACAAACCAGGTGGCTGAGAACCACAGAAATTTAAGCTTCTGCAGTTCTGGAGCCAGAGATGGGAAATAAAGATGTCACCAAGTAGAAGCCTTTGTCGTCTTCTCCTAGGATCTTGCGGGCCCTGCAGTCTTTGTTGTATCTTGGTTTGCAGCTACATTCAGTTTCTGCCTGTGTCATTATGTGGAATTTCCTTCTCTTATAAGGGCACCAGTCAAGTTGGACTAAAACTCACCCTGATTACTTCATCTTAATTTGATTACACCTGTAAAGAATCTGTTTCCAAATAAGGCCACATTTATAGATAGCTGCTGGGGGCTGGGAATTCAACACAACCTTTTGATGAACAGGTAGTCATGGAAAAAAATTTACTATAGTGTTAAGACACCATCATGGGAGTGAGTAGACCAGGTTTCTAGCTCTGTTTCTGAGTATCGGATTTTCTGGATAAACTTGAAAAACAAAACAAAACTCAGTAGTGGGCTGGGCATGGAATAAGAAAACATTTGGAAATCTGTAGTTTTCTTCATGAGGAAAATAAAATCCCATCAGTTTATGAGTCTCAGTTTATAATTTATAAGACATTTCTAAGGGATAGTATAATTCATGTGACTCACTCACCTTACTAGCCAACTACTCAGGCTCCTTAGTGACTTCTACAAGTCTGGCTTGCTGAGGTGGTCACTAAGGACCAAGAGCTGGTGGCACACAGAGGACAGTACACCTGCCAATGGCAGGGAGAGGCAGAAGGGATCAGGGAGGAAACTTTTGAAAAGATAGGTGACTCAACACCTGAAACTACCCCATTGCAAGTATAATTATTTTAATTTAGGATATTCTGGGCCAAGCCTTCTGGAGTTGGGGGGTGGTGGTACTTAAATGGATTTCCACTGTAGGTACTGTTGGTTTTACAGGTTGTGGATGTTTGCTGCTTTTTGTTTGATTGATAGGTTATGTTTTTGAGAACCTTACTTAGAAACAAAATGCAAAGCTGGAAAAAAAATTACTAGGTTTTGGACAGAAAGAACAATTTAGGTAACAGGTGAGAATTATTACCATTAACACCAAAGTGGGCATGAGGAGGGGCCCTCCCAGCTCCAGCCTACTCCATACTCAGCTGTAACAGTTGTCCATTAGAGGTTCTTCATTCAGACTTGTTCCCCGTATTCAGATTTAGAACCCCAAACCTCATGGTGGTGTTTTTAACCTGCCACTTGCAGTCCTTGACAGGCAAGTGAATGCAGTGGTTTCTCCCGTTTCTTCACAGATATCTCCCTGTATGGCCTTTTCCAGAAGCACAATGACAAACTGCAGAACTTAGCTTAGCCACTTTGCTTTTACTTGTTTTCATCTGTGTGACTGAAATATACTTGCAGGTTATTTAAGGCAAGATTCAAGGAAAGCAGAAAATGAAACATCTTACCTCAAAGACTAAAAAGCAAAGGGTATATTTTGGTGTGTGTGTTTGTTTTTTATATATTTTATTTTAAATGTCATGAGATCCTGACAAAATTGCATTTAGTAAAGTGGTCTTCTTAAACTTACTGTTACAGTGTGAATTTTGGGCCCCAAATTCATATGTAGAATTCCTCTGACCCTTAGGACTTCAGAATATGACCTTGTTTAGAGAGAGAACTTTCCCAAGGTTAACAGGTTGAAGTGGCTTCATTAGGGTAGGCCAATGATCAAGTACGACAGGTGTCCTTATCAAAGGGGCAAATCTGGACACATACACACAGGGAAGACAATTCAGGAGACACAGGAAAAAACTGTAAAAGCCAAGGAAAGAGGATTGGAACACCTTATTTACTCCCAGCTCTAAGAAGGGATCAGTTCTATCTGCACCTTGATTGTGGCCTTCTGGCCTCCAGAATTGTGGGATGATATTTTGTTATGAGCCACACCCCAGCCTACAATGCTTTGTTAAGGAGCTCTGACAGATGAATATGCCTATGTTTAGCAATTACTGGCTTTCTGTTAGTTGGCCAGGCCTGGTGATCCATGCCTATAATTCTAGGAGACTGAGAAAAAGGAATTACACGTTTTAGGTTATCCTGGGCTATACTGTCTCAAGCAAAACATGCTATTATTGTTGGATTTGGTTTATTTTTAAATAAGTGTCTGTCTTTGCAACTCTGGTTTTTAAAAATATTTTTATTGTTTTTTTACTTTGTGAATTTCACATCATGCACCCTGTTCCTACTCATCTCCCAACTCTCCTCAAATCCACCCTCCACCCTTGCAGCCTCTCCCAACAGGAAAAAAAAATCTCATTGTGGAAGCTGTAGTGTCTCAGTGTGTCCCACAATATTCATGTTTTCCACACATTTTTCCTTGCAAATGTTCATTATAATGACTCCTAGGTCTGTTACCAGGCCTCTGCCTTCTGCTACTTTGTCAATATTAGAATTTTACTGAGACTCCTCTTAGATATCCTGTTCCTGCCCTGAGTCATGGAGATCCTGTAGTTTTGGGTCTGTGGAATTGGCCTCTTCTTGCACTCCAGCAGTTCATCCATGGAGTAGATGTTGGGGTGGGCCAATTCAAAGCCCTGGTTTTGGACCTTCAACCCCCACATCCAGGGCCAGTTCTATTGTGCTACCCAGGTAAGGTGCAGGGCCTGCTTTCCCAAGTGCTGTAGCAGGCAAGGGACTGGACCAACTCTCCTGTTCTCATGACCCCATCAAGGTCAACTGTCCCACCTGCTACCTGAGGTGAGGACAAAAGAGAGTAGATGGGATCGCTCCCTTGCCAATACCATCACAAAGCAGACAGAAGACAGGGCTGTCTCTCCCATACTTATATCCTAGGGGTTGGCTCACCCATACCCCCCACATCCAGGACCAGCTGTACTGTGCTGCCCAGGTGAGATGCAGGGTTTGCCCTCCTGAGTGCTGCAGCATGTGAGGGTCAGGGACAGCTCTCCCGCTCTTGTGACCCCATGGGGCAGGTCACTTGTCTGCCCACTGTGGTGAGGGCAAAAGGGAGAGGAGGGGATCTCTCCCTTGCCAACACCTCCAAAAAGCAGACAAAAGGCAAGCTGACTCTCCTACACTCACATCCTCCAGGCCGACTTACCTACAACCCCCACCTCCAGGGCCAGATGTATTGTGCTGTACAGGTGAGGTACAGGGCCTGCTCTCACAAGTGCTACAGCTGATGAAGGACAGGGCCGGCTCTCCTCCTCTCCTGAACCAAGGGCCAGGTCTCCCACCTGCTATGGGTGATGAGGGGTGAGGGAGAGGAAGGTATCTTTCCATTGTCCATGCCACCACAGGGAGATGAGCAGTAGGGCCAACTTTCCCAAGCTTGTATCCTTGGAGCCAGCTCATTCGCATCTCCCAAAATTTGTAGAGCCTAGTCTCCGGAGTACTGCAGGCAGTTAGGGGCAGGGGTAGCTCTCCTGCTCTCATGCCTCTAGGGATAGTTTTCTCATGATGCCCAGGTGGGGAGTGGGCCAGTTCTGCACAGTCCTCAGATATCAACATGTCCCTTGTTGAAAGCCCAGACCAGGGAGGTTCACCTGGCTTTTGGTGGTAACAAACCCCTGCTGTTGCAGAGCCATAGACCCAGATATGGCCCCTGGTGGCAGCAGAGGCCAGGACACCACCATGGTCCTAGGTGGCTTCACCGGCTACTCACATCAGGTTATTCCTCACTACCCTCAAGTTTGCAGTTCTGCCTGTCCTCATTGTGCCCACATCCTTCTGTTTCTCTTTCATTTCTCTAATACTTAACTTGCTTCTCTTAGTACTGCCCATGGTCTCTGAGTATCTAGGCTTGTCTCAGGAGTGGTTTTAGGAGTGCTATGCCCCACTTGGGCATTGTGTATTATGGCACCTGACAGGGGTCATCTTCAGTATGGTCTGACCCCCATAGGCCTGCATGGCACCTGACTGATGTTCATCTCAAGCTAGCTCTCTGTCCAGCCCTCTTGGTACCAGTCTAGTGGTTGTTTCAGGCTCCTCCTTGTCCAGCTCTCCCAAGGGGCCATCTGCCTGGGGGTTTCTTATACCATGCAGGGTTCTTCTAGCCTCTGGCTTGCTTCATGTCCTATGAGCCCATCTGGTGCTTGCCTGGTGCTGGATTGACTGGTGGTCATCACAGGGTAGCTTCTGTTGGAGAAAGGTCTTGTACTGCCCTTTCTAAGGCACTCTCTAATTGGCTAATAAAAGTCACTGATGGCCATTTAGCTGGGCAGAGAAAGAATAGGAAAGTGGGACTTCCTGGGAGGAAGAAAGGAAACCTGGGAAAATACAGAGAAAGCAAAGCTTTTCCTATCATTCTTATGCAACGAAATTGAGAAAAAGCAATCTTTTAAATCAATTACTATTATAGGCCATGACTTTGGTAGTAAAAAAAGGTAAAGGTATACCAGACTGCAAAGGACCTATAGGTTGAATTACTCACAACTCTTAAATCTGTTACCATTCTCCATTTTTATTATTTCTTTTTTACCACAAACACAGGAGAATTCCATGGACTGGTAGACTCTTCTTTATGATGAGTCTCCAGCTGTTCTTTTACCAATTGTTCAAGAGCCTCCAATTTTTCCTTTGTTATGGGCCACTGCTTTTGCCACACCAGTTTATTTGTTAGCCATTTCAAGGGTAGGGCTGTTGGAATTTCAACAGTGGCCCCTAGTATAAATTTGGAAACTCAATACCTGGGGTGTCCTGTGTTTGGACACTGAACACAGCTTGTGATTGCTCATGAGTACTTATATCAATACCTTCCCCAGAAGCATCCATAAACCCAATGCCTGAGGTTTGGAGATTAGACACAACTTGTGATTGTTGTTGAATACCCATGTCAATACCTTCCCCAGGGGCATCCATCATTTCATCATTTGTTATTTCTGGGATTGCAGGAATATTTGAGTACCCCATTGTTGTAAAAGATCCCTTCCCCATAAATTTTTTTTAATTTTTTTTCTTTATTTTTTATTTCTTCAAGTTACATCTCAATCGCAGTCCCCTCCCTATTCCCCCTCCAGTCCCACCCTCCCACCCTCAACCCCCCCATCCTCTTCCCCTTTTTTTTTTTTCTTTTAAGTTTAAGGTATATCTTATTTTCCCCTACAGTTTCTCCTTTCAGTCCAACAAATGGCTCTTTCTCTTATAATAATAAATACAATACAGTACAACAGAGGTAATTAGGCCACAGTTATGAGGGTTATATGGCTTAACGTACATTCCCAATGACCAGTCCATATGTATTTGGTACCTGACTTTAACATTCTACTATCTAAACATCTCCATGAGTTTAAAGTTCTATATCTGACTCAACATTCATACTAATTGCAACACAATTTTAAAAGTATCTTCTTAGATGTATGACACTCTCTTGACTCCTAAACAACTCAAAATTTAATTATGAGACTTTATCTATCTGTTCTTCAATCACCTCAGAGACCTGAGAGGGATAAATATATCTGATTTTATAGGAAGTACAGGGCCTGCAGCTTCCCAAACTAAGAAGTGACATACCAGTGGCTGCCTGGACAGTTCCCATTTTCTCTCCATACATTACAGCATCGCTCTTCAGTCTTTTGACCCCGCTTCTCTGACAGACATTGATTGTAGAGCAGGGGTTATGAAGGACTTACCTACCCTGTCTTGGCAGAGCTAGGCTGTCGACTTACCTGCTTCCAAGTTTTGTCCTTTTTGGACAGCCTCTGTCTACAGCTGGAGCAAGGGGCTTTTCCTACCAAGAGATAGGCTTGCGACTAATTCAATCATCTCCCACTGGAGATTCTTCGATGCTCATCTTCTACTTGGAGGAGAATAGGGGTGCTGTCAGGAGTTGATATGTCTTGATATAAAAAAAATCTAAAGTTACAAAAACATCTTTGAATGCTATATTCTGCAGATCTCTTGAGGTTTTTGAAGAGGCCCTATCTATCTCTTATATAGTAGGATTTTAGCTATATAGTAGAAGGTATCAATACTACAACTAACACACCAAAGGGAACTTGGACATAGACTTCTTATTTTTAATTTTTATTTATTTTTTATATATTAGTTATATTTTTTCTATTTTTTAGTCTTTTTTATCTATTGTATTCTTATTGATTTGTTTGTTTAGTAGTTCTCTCTCCCAGGCAACGAGACACTTTTCACTGATGGTACTGCTTCATAGATCCCCAATGAATGAAGAGGCTCTTGGCCCTCATACGACCTCTCAACTGAGATGAGGGACTGTTATATAAGAACACCCCACCCCAGAGAAATGGGATGGAAGGGTTAGGAGGTAAAGAAAAAAAAATGAAATGTGATGTTTCGGCCTTTTACTACTAATTGTCATGAACTGTTTAGGATAATTAAGAAATGCAAACTAAAGGTTATACAAGCCAGTCATTCTGTTAGGTACTATGACAGCCTATTATAGTTACTTTTTAAGCTAATCAGAAATAAACCTGCTAAGAGACAAGCAACATCTGCTTACCCTTCCCCATAAATTTATGGCTACATCAGCCACATAAGGTCTAAACTTCCCTGTTTGCCCTTCTGGTCCAACACAGTTAATCCACAATACACTTTACTGTATTTGTGATAATTTACCAATTCCTATAAACTGTGTTATGGACCTTTAGAAGTGGCCATTTTGGATTCCAAGATTCCTGGGAGAGGATACTGACATCAACTTCTGTGTCAAGCAATCCGTCTATTTCAATACTAAGGTTTGCTTTCTATGTATTTTCCCAGGTTTCCTTTCTTCCTCCCTGGAAGTTCCACCTTCCTATTCTGTCTCTGCCCAGCTAAATGTCATCAGCAACTTTTATTAGTCAATTGGAGAGTGTCTCAGAAAGGGCAGAACAAGACCTTTCTCCAACAAGCTCCCTGTCAGAGCCCTCTGGCACCAAACTGGTGGTGGTCTCAGTCTTGCTCCCCCGCCACCCGCCCCCCAGAATGTTAGGCTACCATTCATTCAGATGTCCATTGGGTCCATAGGTCAGAACACTGAATGTAGACATAGCCTTTCTCATCTCTGCCACCTACTGATGCATATGTGACACAGCATCCACATCTGCAATGCCTCTAAGGGCAGGACAATTCTAGTTTTTTTTTGTTTGTTTGTTTTTTGGTTTTTTTTGTTTGTTTTTCTGAGACAGGGTTTCTCTGTATTACAGCTGTGGCTGTCCTGGACTCGTTTTGTAGACCAGGCTGGCCTCAAACTCACAGAGATCCGCCTGCCTCTGCCTCCCAAGTGCTGGGATTAAAGGCGTGCGCCACCACCGCCCAGCGACAATTCTAGTTTTAAAAGGGTTTTTGGAGTTGTTTTGCACAAACTTGTTTTTCTTTCCTTGTTGCTGCCTATTTATTATAGAAACTGAAAAGCATGTGTTATCAGTAGTCATTCTTTACTTCACTAGCATTGGATTGATTGTACTGCTGGAAATGTATCATTATTGTCTTTGCTGTTGGACATGGAACCCAGGTCTTACACATACATGGTAGGAAAGGACTCTGTCTCTCTGCTATCTTCCCAGGCCTTGCCAAATTGAGAATATTCAGATTACTTGTGAACACCAACATGTAGACATAATCATCCACTACATGGAAGTACTGGCTTGGCATGGCATTGGCTTTTTGCAAGGCCAATATAGGGGAGTCCCAAAAAGTCACTGAAAAGAGGCTTGGAGATGTGGGCAAGGTTGACAACTTTCAGGAAGTGAGGCTCTCTAAAAGCTTACTGGCCAGCTAGTTTAGTAAAATTAGGCATGTTTTGGGTCTAGTGAGAAACTTTGTTTCCAAAATGAATAAAGAAAGAAAGGAAGGAAGGAAGGAGGGAAGGAGGGAGGGAGGGAGGGAGAGAGAGAGAAAGCAAAGAAAGAAAAGAAAGAGGAGAGCAATTAAAGAACATTCCTTATACCAACCTCTGACCTGCACACACACAGAGGAGCTTTGCACAGAGGTACCAGATGCTGCTTGTCAAACACCAGCAGCTCCTGACACTACCTTCACTTAAATCAAGCAACTCCTTGTTTCCATGTTTTGTTGCGAGTTAATGACTGGACATTTCAGCATAGATATGCTGTCAGTGCGTGTCATTCAACTTGTTGAAAACTTGTTCTATTCTCTTCTCCCCAAGAAAAATGTTTGACACCATGTTCCATCTCTCCTGCCACTACCTGTGGATCCACTTTTTTTCATCCCTCAAATGTATTTGATTGCTCTCCATCTTTTGCCCTTTTGTTTTGAAATCTGTCAGTGACTCATTTTTCTCTGTGAAGCCCTAGATTTTTGTTTCTTCCTTTCTGTTTTCTCAGTTCTTTAGTTCAGATCCTCTTACCCTCTCCTCTGGGCTGTTGTGATAGCTTTCCTGTATGCAACCTCACCAGGTCACTTACGCTAAGTCTTACTCAAGACCAGTGTTCTGGCCACTGTTCACTGCATATTTAAAAAGAGATGGTTAATTTCACACTGCTCTGGTGGAATTATATCATATATTTAACATTATACAAATAGTAGATAAAAACCCTCTGATTGAAAATGATATAAAAGCCCTAAAAGATATTTAGTACACACAGTTTTGAAAATCTGTCACTTAGAAACAGGGTAACCTGAAATTGCCTTACACTCTTTTAAAATACAAATTTGACATAGAGAATAATTACAATTTTATGAATGTTCTGTAGTATATCAATGAGGATTTTTTTCTAATACTCTTCAACCATCCAAGGCATTAAATAACCACAAGTTTATCAAGGCTATACAAATTTAACCTTCTATAGGTTTTTAAAATTTTCCATTTAGATACATATTTCTTTTTTTTTGGGGGGGGGGGGTGTTGAGTTGCTGGTTCTCTGTGTAGCCCTGGCTATGCTGTGTAGACCAGGCTGGCCTCAAACTCAGAGATTTGCCTGGCTCTATTTCCCACGTGCTGGGATTAAAGGTATATACCACCATGCTCAGCCATTTCTAACATTGATTTATTTTAACTTATTTCATAGCTTATGAGCAAAGTATGATATAGAAGACAGGGTATTCTGTTAAGTATGGGAATGAGTCCTTTGAGTTCTGTTTTATAGAGAAACAAAGTAGCATTATAACTTCCATCAGATACTCATTATTTATTCAGCATATGCCCAGAAGTTTTTAGGAAGTGAGGAAGTTGGTTCCTCTTATGGTGATCTGGACTCTACTCTCTTTTAACTATATAACTGGATTCTGAGTGGCAATCTTTTCACATGTCAAGTCTAAATTAAACCTTAAATACTGATAAAAATGATGTCCCTTTTTACTTATAATTACTTCTCTTGAGCTTTGCTAAATTCAGTGAAATGGAATGAAAGAAGTTGATTGTATAGTTGAACCCTCACTTATCCCTGTAGTCTCAGCAGAGTCTGATCTTCCAGTAGATAATATGGGGTGGTGAAATGAAAAGGAAATGTACTCACAAGTGGAGCAACCGTTCAGTTCATCCAATTGTGAAATAAAAAGTTCTGAAGAAACTAAGCAAATGTGTTAGGAAAAATACACTGAATGACCCAACCTTTTAACAAATGTCATTTTAAAAAATAGTGGGTTAAAAATTCAAGATCATGAAGAGTTTTAGCTTTTTTTTAAAGTAAGTGAAAAAAGTTAGGTGAGTATGATGACAAACACCTGTAATCCCAGCACTTGAGTTGAAGGCCAAATAGCCTTACTTGACTCTAGTCTGGACTACATAGCAGGACCCTGTCCCAAAAAGCCAGAGAGAGTTGTCTGTAACTCTGAAAGAAAGAATTTCTCATTGAACCTGAAAACTAAGAAAGACAAAGAGCCTCACAGTTACTTGGGCCTGAACTTCAGGTCAGGGTCTGATTTCGCTCCTATTCTGGGAGCCCACACCATGGTCTATAACCTCATGGTTTTCAACTCATCCCCATGTGAGAATGAGATTGTGTGGCATGTGTTAATGGGATGAGCATACCAACATAACCAGGCTGTCTCATGCAAAGGTGTTCACTCACCCTGTCCCAAAGACACCCCTCCCAGAGCCTGGTGTGTACTGGGTACTGGTAACTAAAACCTGGAAAATGGTGCATGGTTTTAAATAGGGGCTGAAGTCGAGTATGATAGTATTTTGTGGACATATGTATTATATGTTGTAATGTAAAATGGGCATTGAGGAGGCGGGGGTGCTGGCAGGGGAGCCTAAAGAGCAGTTAATCTTCATTGTTTAAACACGTAGGCTATCAAAAAGTACTCCAAACCTGGGTGACCTGGATTTTTTTTGGTACATGAAACAGTCTTTTGTTTTTTTTTTTTTTAATTCATAAGGAATGACTTAAAATGATACACTGTTATTCTGTTGTGACTGTTTTTAATCAGATTTATAGGCAATATTTTTTATTTGTCTTGCAGTGAAGAATTTATTACATACAGTTGTGTGATATGTTAGGTTAATTTGTAGTGAGTTTGTAAGTCAATCTCTTTTACTGATAGTTTATCCATAAGCCTGGTAACATGGAAAGATCTGTGCTGTTCAGTGCTCACAATTTTGGCCTGCTCAAGAACCAGTCGCATGGTGGTAAGGGTACTCCTTTGTAGATACTTCATCCTATATCTCAGCAATAATGGATGTACAACCATTATGTAGGGTTTTATCTTGAGAGGCCACCTAAGCTTTTATAGAAAGGTCTGGATGGACTATGTCTCTGAGGAGTAGGTGTAATTATTGAAGATTTATTGTGTTATTATCTGGGTCCTTCATACTGCCCTCCAGGGAGTTAAAACCTATCCTCCACTAAAAGAGGGACAAAGCCACTTTTTCTTCTAAGGCCCAAGAGGAGACACAGAGATTGAAATTTTGTATAGGATCAAACTGAAAATGTCCAGTCAGCACCTGCCTTTTCAGGGGGAAATTACTGCCATTATTATTTTTTGTGTTCGGGATGTTAGTAGTCCTTGAAGAGTGAACACAGGGTCAGACCATAAAGAAATGAGAGGAAACATTTAACTTTTCCTTTAGAGTAGAAAACATACAGATCTCTCCACCCTCTTCCCTGTCCCTTGCCTTAGGGATCTGAACAATGGAGTGACAAAGGTTTGTGGGCTTGTCTCAGAGAGAGCTAAACTAATCAGGAAGCTTTGTTCCAGAAACATTTCCAAGAAGAAATGTTTAGAAGTAACTTTGAGTCAGGCATGGTGGCTCACACCTTTAATCCTAGCACTCAGGAGTCAGAAGCAGGAAGATCTCTGAGAGTTCAAGGCCAGTCTGGTCTACAAAGTGAGTCCAGGACAGCCAGGGCTGATACACAGAGAAACCCTGTCTTGAAAAAAAAAAAAAGAAGTAACTTTGATTGTGGCTGTGAGATTATTTTAAAATGAAATGTCAAAACTACAAGTGTTTTATTTCTTATAAAGATTTTAGGGTTTAAAAAAATCATTAATGACTTTCTTTAGCTATGTTTTGTTTGATCATTCTCCTTCCAAGAGGAAAATGGCCTGTGCCGTAGAACAAAGGTAAAAGGTTGTTGAGAACATTAGGTCTAGTTCTTGGAATAGTGGCTGTTGACCTCACAGTGACCACAGCAGCCCCAGCCAGAATCTGAGGCAGCTGGCTGCAGTGAAGGATGTAGGGAGGCTCCAGCCAGGCAGGTCTCCTCACTGATCTTGGGCATCTGTCACCCAAGGCAGCCAGTGATTATTTCCACAGTTTTATGACCCATGGCTATCATCCCAGTAACAAATAAGCCATAAGCCACCCTCTTCCCTTTGTAAAATTCCATCTGCAATGTGGCCTTTCCACCAAGAACTTCTGAGAATGTTAGGATGGGCACTGATGCCTCTGATGTTTTGTGTGGAGTCAGCTTCTTTCTCCTTTCACCTCCTAGTCTCCCTTCCCCTGTTAGCTATCCTAAAAGCCAAGACTGCTCTTTTCTGTGTTGCTTCAAGGGTGTCAAACCTTTTGACTTTGTAACAAATTGTTGTCTGTGAATGTGTTGGCCATTTTCATAGGTGTACTGGAACACATGAGGCCTGTGGGCCACAGGTTGGACTTGTCTGGTTTATAGCATTTATAACTATATGAATATTTAAGTGATATTAATAAATAGAGAATAACTACTTTCTGTGTTGTAGTATTAGGAAGATACTGACATAAGAGCAGGTGAAAAATATGGTTGCATAACAAACCAAAATAATCATATCAGGTAATAATTATATCAGACATATTCAGGCATATTAATCATAGTACCCATGTCAAGGTTGGAGTCAGGTTTCAAACCAGAAGGGAAGTCTCTGTTGACCCATTAGGTCACAGTAAAGGCAGATTCAGAGTAGTGCTTAGAGTTAGACCAGACCTGCCTCCAGGAAGTCAGAGAAAGTGTGTCTAGGGCACAGACAGAACACGACTGTCCAGCTTAGGACAGGAGCTGAGTAGCCTCTGCTTTGGTTTTTTTTTTTTTTTTTTTGAATGTTTATTTTTTTTGTTTGTTTGTTTTGAGTCAGGCTCTTGCTGTATAGCTCAGAATAGTCTCCTGTTTTAGCCTTCCAGGCCCTAGAAGTTTAATCGTGTACCACCATACCTGGTCTTCTCCCTTGCTTTTTAAAAAGTCTTCATTTGGGTTTAAAAATACTGACAGATTTGTCTCTAATTTCTAGTCATTATGCTTCTTTAGATGTGTGTGACTGGTGACGAAACGGTTGCAGGCTTTCTTCAATTAGCAGTGGTCCTCAAGCACTGTAAGCTTGGCCTGCCATGGAAAGACACAAAGAATTATAAAGCAAAGTGTGTTGCAAGTTAGTATGAATGTTGAGTCAGATATAGACCTTTAAACTCATGGAGATGGTTAGATAGTAGAATGTTAAAGTCAGGGACCAAATATGTATAAACTGGACATTGGGAAGGTATACTGGGCCATTTAACTCTCATAAATGTGGCATATTTATATCTGTTGTTTTGTATAGTATTTACTGTTATAAGAGAAGGAACCATCTGTTGGACTGAAAGGGGAAACTGCTGTGGGGAAGAGGGTGGAAGGGCGGGATAGGAAGGGGGAATAGGGAAGGGTTTGTGACTGAGATGTAACTTGAAGAAAAAAAAAATAAAGTATTTAAAAAAAAAAAACCTATTGCAGCCAGAGGTAGTCACACATGACTGCACATGGCTGCTGATGCCAAGTAGATGAATTGCTCTTCCTGGATGACTAGAGAGACTAAGTATTAAGAATACATATGCAATTATGAAATATATGCATACAGAAAAATTAAGTTTTTCATAAAAAAAGAAAAATTTATGCCTGTTGAAAGATGTTACTGATGGGATAATGAAACCTTAGGAAGTTGCAGTCACTACCAAGGACCCAAGATGGCATGAAGGTTTAGTCTTCCTTCAAACAGAAATTATGGAAGAAATATCTTGCATATTATATGGATGTAGCACCTGTCAATAAAAGACTTATGGACTATAAGAAAAGTTAGAATAGGAGGTGGGACATCCAGTGGGCAGAGAGGATTCTGGGAGAGTGCCATTTTCAACCAGGAAGATGTGAGGACAGACGCATGGTACCTGAGCACAGGTAACCAGCCATGTGACAGAACTTAGACTAGAACAAGTGTGTTGTTTTAACTTATTATCTAGTCAGGGAACAAGCCTAGCTATCTGCAAATATAGTTTGAGTCTGAGTCTCATTTTGGGGAGCTTGGGGCCAGGAGAAAAACACCCACTACAAGAAAACATATTCATTTGCTCTTTGATAGTCTTTGCAGTTGTTTAAAAAAATTAAAAACAAAGCTGCCTATCAACAAAGCCACCATTTCCTCTTTGTATTCTCCTTTAAGTCATCATGCAATAATTGCAAGACCATTGTATATTTTTGTGCTGTTCCTTTCCTCTTTGTAAACTATTTTTTGTTTTTCTAGGTAAGTCAGTTATTTTTCCCATTTTAGTGTGTTTCTGTGTATATAAGTATGTGAAAAA